>WAAB01024666.1:209424-355460 GCA_013389865.1 Piaya cayana
CTAGTTCTCCTTTTGTTATTAATATATTTGTAGAAGGATTTCTTATTATCCTTCACGGTCTTAGCCAACCTGAGTTCTAGTTCAGCTTTAGCCTCTCTGATCTTCTCCCTACACAATCTGACTTCCCTCCTGTAGTCCACCCAAGAGGCCTGCCCCCTCTTCCCTTTCAAACGAAACTAAACTGAAAGATTTACTCCAAGGCTTTGCCCACCTACTAAATGGGCCTGGAGTCCAAAGGACCAGACCAAAACTGCTTTAGACTTAAAACCAAAAGAACCAAAAGAAAACCTGAAGCACACCTGCTGTGAACAGTGGATCTTCATTACCTTTTCAATCTATAGATCATTTGCTAGTTGCTACAGGAGGTAAAGGCATAGGTGCCAACAGTGTAAATTCAGGTTTGCATGTAATGTTTGAAAATGGTATAATCCTCTAAAAAGAAATCAAATCCCAGAACACTAACTCCTAACAGTAGTTGACTAAATGGCTTTTGGTTCAGGGCAGAGTGGGAGGGAGGGGAGCTTTTTAATACAAAAACTGCTGTGGAGAGTTTCCCTATAAAAGCTGTCACACATAACGAACATCCCTTCCCAGAACCAAAACCCCAGTTTTAAGGCTATTCATAGATGACATAGATAAAGGAGAGACTAACATTATTTCCTTCTGTATAACTTTCCGTGTTGCACAGGCATCTATATGGTTTCATAGCTGAATCACAATTATCAGCATGGCCATGGCAATTGCACCTGAAAGAGTGATAGGAATTGAAGAAAAAATTAAAACATGGAAAAGCATCTGTCCAACAATATATAACATGGTCACAAAGACAATTTTGCGCACTTCATAGTCTGTTTCTTTGTTAAGAACAAACACACACCACCAAAGGGGATGTTCTTAAATGCAGTAACCTACAAAAAACTACTTCACTCATCACATTTTTTAATCAACAACTGTTTTCCAAGAAAATAAAAACCAGCATGTAGTAGACCTACAGTTACCTTGTATAACACATAGTGAAAACTATGTTTTGGAACATAACATTAGTACGTAAAACACTATTAAAGAAATGGCAATTATTCATCAATATTAAGTCTTACAGTGTGGCTATAGTTTTTCAAGAAACCCATTTTTAGCTCAGTTAAAACATTCATTTATTACTAAACAAGAAACAGCCATTCAACTCTACCTGAACAGCTGCTCTTCTGGAGCATGGCACAGCTTTACCAGCTATAGCTGAAATTATTTTACTGTTATACAGTCATCAAGACTGTAGCTATTTTAGTAAAAGCATTATAACAGATCTAAATCAAGAATCAAAACATAGTAGTATTGTATGAAATTTTAAGGTAAACATGACTTCTAATGGCATGCCTTCTCTCAAAATGAGATCTCAACTACCAAAATTCAGGAATAATACTTATTAGCAAAACTTGCAACATATGCTTCTTGGACACTATTTCATTGCCAAATTTGCATATTATTTACAGGGCATAATTAGCCCTTCCACAAGACAGCACACTTGCCATATATAATAAAGTTGTCAGTCACAGTTAATGTAACACTTTAATGACAGATGCCCAGTTTTAAATGAAAAACTACACTTTAAACAAAGAATGAGCTCTGTGCTAAGACTGTTAAAATTGCCATGTGTGGAAATCTATAATGAAACTTAAAGAGCTATGGAAATAAAGCACAAGCCATGGTTTTAGTCATAAGCCTTTTCTTAGAGGCATTGGCAATTCCAAGGAAAGGATTGCTTTTAACAGATCTGTGTAATAAGCACAATTAATTTTAGAATAACTTGTGAGCAAATGTTTTAAAAAACAGTATACCAATCATTTCAAACTTGATGCACTGCTTCAAACCAAATTCCTTTCTCATTCATAAAGGTAAAAGCAGAACAACTTCATTAAATTTTAGGTAGGTCATCACATACTTTGTACAGCTGTATTAGTCAGATGCAGTGATAGGTGGGGGAAGAGTTCCATAATACCTACCTTCCGCTGATTGTAACCTCATTAACTCCATAGTATCTATGCCTAAAATTTACCCAGGACTCTTTAGTATGATACTGGCCGTGAAGGTGAATCCTCACTTGTGTAGCTTTTACAAATTCTTGGAGAGATGGAGTATTGTAAAAGTCACTGTAGCCAGGTCGCTGATTTGGTTCCGGAGTAAGAACACTGAAAGTTAGGTTACCACGGGAATACGGCGTAAAACTGTTTAAACAGAGAGGAAGATAAGTGAAAACCAAAAGATCACACATTTCACAGATTCCATCTCCTAACATCCTTTTTTTTTCCAGAGAAGATCTCCACTTAACCATACATAGGGTGTTTTTTGTGTGTTTCCTGGGAAAAATTCTTATGTTGGTGGATTCCCAATAACCAGAATTCAAGCAGGGGAAAGAAACTTCCTCTGTATGTTTGGTTTGGGCCAAGCTGTCATGTTCTTCTCCAGACCCTAAGTTTCAAAGTAGAAGTAAAACCTCTAAAGGGCAACTTCAAAATACAAATAAAGTGTGACTGATACAGTGCCATCTGCTGTAAGTTTTCAAAAAGTTAAATACTATCTTGGAGAAACATGAATTATGCTTGAAATACACAAGGAAATCATTCAGATTATTAATATGATAATTAACATGCCCATATTGTTAATGATATACCTGCTAAACACAAAAATCACACAGAAACAATCATATTTTGAATTTCAGAGTATCTGGACTGTATAATCTCATCCAGTGAGTGAGCAGTCAGAAATGCATGTAATCTTCCAGCAAGGGAAGAGCAAGAGAATTTAATGGAATACGTTATGATTGAGAGTAAAACTGCACATTTAAGCACAAGAAGGGGAAGGACAGTCCTGAGAAATCAAGTAAAGGCTGAGTAAACAAGTATCTATAAACAGCATATTTTCATAGTTTGGTATGAAACATGTCAGTACATTTACTAGGCAGAGTTTAGCCATGAGCAGGACTTGCCTCTGCAAGAGGTAAGAATTATTACACACTCATGTTGGCTAATTAAAAATAGGTATCCCACAGTACACCTGGCACCAGATATACAACATTAAAACAATGTAAATCTCCTAACTTCAAAATATCTCTGAGCTTTTGAAATGTGAGATTCATTGTTAGATTAGGTCTGCTGCATCATACTGCTCTGTCTTCATGAAGGAACTCTGAATTTACTGCGCCCCTATCCAAGTCAGTGCTTCACAAAAATCTCAGTGGAATATAGCTTTTTATTTCTCTGGGGGATATGGATGTCTCTTCTCCTCCACAGAAAGTTAAAAGAAGTACCTCCCATCCATAACATACAGAGCTGCAACAGAAAATTTAAGGTGAGTATAAATGGCAGAAAAATGGCACCATCTTGGTATGGAAGCACCAGAAGGAACAGCAGAAGGACTGTAAGACTGCCAGCATTGAGATAAGCAGGTCATGAAGATCTCAGGGCATCTACATGCAGCTTCTCAGGAAACAAAGAAAACAAAGGAGATTCTAAAACAAGGGTCAGCCAACATTCAGACTAAGCAAAAACTCAAGCCTCTCATAGGGGGATAAAGGACAGTGCATAATTCCTAACTTATAGAGGTGGTACAAATATTTTAATCTTATTCACCTCCTCAAAGACACAAAAATGTCCATTCGGTGCTAGCAGATGGTCACCCAACCAAGAACCATCAAACCTTGGTAAGCGGGTCAAAGCCAAGGTCACTTGCCTTCCATGTCAACTGAAGGACGCCCAGCTAGGCCACCAGGATACAAGCACACTCTTATCCAAATCCTGGACAGACAATTTGGACATGTCTTGGCACTTACAAGTATGTAAGTATGACAGAGGGAGAGAAACTGGTCTCGTTTTACAATAAAATCATCTTCCCCCCTATAAATGTCTCAGCAGGGAGCTTTGCCACACTGCTGACAAATTTTGAGCATTTTTCCAACAGTAACTTCTGAGTACAGAGTATACTCACCATTACATGGTATCTTTCTTAGCTTTTAAACTAAGCTTTCTGTACATCAGCTATACCCAAAATCATTCATTCGCATCACTTCATGCCATCATTTACACCATCATCGATGGGGAGAAACAGTGCTACTTACAAAACATTTCTGGAAACAGTTCAAGCTTAACTCCTCAGTTCTTTTTAAAAAATACAGTAATACCTATTAGTGGGCTGAAAAGGGCATTACACGTAATTTAGGTTATTTATTCAAAAAATTTGGTTGACTTAAGATATTTCACTTCTGCTCCACCCACTCCTCCAAGGATCAGCAATAACGCTCAAAGTCCTTTGCTGAAAACTGGTGTAACTCAGAGGACCTTATGCTCCTCTCCTCAGAATACTGAACTCCTATAGAACAAAGATGCTCATGCTTGAAAAGTCTTCGGAAGGTAGCAAAAGCGAAACAACAAAAAAACAAAAAGCCTATAGCACCCAGTACTTTATTTTCTGTCTAATTTCCAGTCTAGTATTAAACAAGCCTAATACTGACTGGCATCTGAAATCACACAAGAGATTGTGTATCTGAATACAGGCAGCGGTATAGATTCAAAAATATATATGTGTGCATACATATATGCACATGTATGTAAAATTATATAGTTACATATTGTATATGTAATGCATTAGCTTTGTGAAATGTATATTGTACGTATTAAATATTTTTACATTTGCACATGTTAACTGTCTTGTAAAATGGCTTGCAACACGTTTCTAAAATGTAATGACCCCTCTCATGCTCCCCAGTTTTATATTGATTCTCAGAAAGATAAGAAATCTTCAAAATGCAGTTTTCAACTCATTCCTTACATGATTAGTAATAAGGCTGAATGACTGCATTTTATCCCTAAGTTTGCCCTGTTTCTAAGCTTCAGAACAAGCTGCACTCTCAGAAAGCAGAAGGTATACTTTTGCATTCATGAGATACCTTAAAACAAGGTTATATCCCTGCCTTCTACTCTTCATCTCACTGTTCTGCAATCCTACTGACAACAACCATTCAAAACACAAGCATGTAAAATTTCAGAGGTCTAGCTCAAAAATAACATGGATCAATTGTGTTACATTCCTCAATGTCTGATGAAAATGAGAGATGACCTTTTGGCAATTTTCAGTTGAAAGGTCAGGTTTGGGACCTTTTATATACTCAGCAGCCCATAGTAAATGAGTATACCAAATGAAAAGATTCTATCTCCTTGGGATGCAGAAATGACTTGTGTCAGGGTATTACCTGTTGAAAACATCTGTATTATGCAGATAATAGTCACTCATACCTAGGAAGCTGGAGACAGTTGACAGAATCTGGTTTTTCCAGAGATGCATTGTTATCCATTCCAAAAATACTGCAATTTTTAGCAAAATACTGCCAGTCTTCCCAGTTCAGATCATCTCTTTTTTTCCTTTCAATTCTTATTGCTTCAGGATGTGGGCTGAAGAACTGCAGTATAATATAGAATACCTACAAGAAGATAACAAATTTATAAATTGATATTGTAAAATAATAAAAATATAAACTTTTTTCTCAGTGTGACAATATAGCTTGCTTTACCACTCACAAAGATCAATATTTCAGTTCACATATTCCCAAATGAAAACAAAGATAACCTTTTTTTTAAGTAAGTTCATTGATGTCTCAGATGTTGTTACAGAACACCTGAACTGCTGCCTTAGAACTTCACCTTTTCTCCAAGAACATTTGAAAACGTGCTACAAAGTCAAGTCTGTGGTTTGTTACAGTAATATTATTTCAGAAAAAAAAATGTAGGGCATAGCTTTGTGTTGCCAAATATTTGATGAGTTGTTTGTCTGATTACAAATAATTTTTTTTAAGATTTTTTTTTTTTTTTAGGAATCTCTCTATTTTTAGTTTGGAATCTCATCAAAAGCTCTGCACGTTTTCCCCAGTATACTGCTTATGCAGAAACGTATATATTTAAATAAGCCAAATTTTAGAACTTCAGACACTTGAAATCATCTTTAATTAAAGGATTCACTCTTACTTACGTAGCCAGAATCTCTCATCATATTCTTTCCCTCCTCCCCATTAATTAAAACAAAGAAAAAATAAGTAAGCTAACAATGATATATGGAAATTTGGTAAAGCCCCTCTTGTGAATGCAGCCTCACTACTGATATGTCCCTCCTTCCAAGACATCCTGACACTCTTCAACAGCTTAGTGAAGTTCTTAGTGAAGAACATCTACAAATCAGAAACTTCCTCTGATAGGTCAGTGTTCTACAGACACATTGAATTCCATTAAACTGCAGTCAGCTTCCTGCAAAAAGGTATAAAACAAACACCTCAAGATTTAACAGAAATTAAAATTAAAGTTGAAATTTACAAAAGTGAAGTTGAAAGAGAGCAAAATATTTCTAAATTGCCTTCTACTGCCTTTTACATTGTTTCATGTTAATAAAGGAAGTTTCCTTCCTGGTCCCCAAAGGACAATATCTTAAAGCATAAAGTTTTAATTTGTTTAAAATTGTAATGAACTGTCTGCAGAAATATTTTTGTAGTTTTAATCTAATAAATAGCAAATGTAATTTTCTCATTACCTGATACTGTCCATTTTGTAAATCTATTGTGATAGAAACACCATAATCCAGACTTTCAGTACTAGCAAACACAGATGAAATCCAGGTGGTCCCAATGTCATCATCATTGATGTAAGAGAGAGGATGCGCTTCTGCATCCAACCTCAACACTCTGTCATTGGTGGTATCATCTGCACCGTTAGGGATGCAGTACCTCTGTATCAATGGATGCACCCGGGGATGACTTCCAGGACAGCGGCACTCAGACTGTGTATGTAGATGAGGGAATTTTCCAGAGAATACTTCTAAAATGTCTCTGTCACAGCACATTAAAAAAAAAATAATTACATACATGATTAAAAAAAAAAAGGACAAGGGCTATTTTGCATCTCTGGGTTCATGGAATAAACAAGATTCAGCTTAGTCCACAGTAAAAGCCCTAAAGGTCTGGATTCATCTCACATAAATGGGACAATCAGCTAGGAATCAGGCCACCCAGACTTCAATAACTTCAATACAAATGCCCACTTTTTCAGCTGCCCCAGTCTATGACGACTCTAGTTGCTTCTTACAGCCCATATCAAAGCCATTGAGTCACTTTCGTTCCCTCTGATATCAGCAACTGAGACAGATGTAAGGATGGGTAGGTAGACAAGCAGCTATGAATGACACATCTGGAATCCTCAACCTAAGAAGGTTACGGAAATGTTGGAAAGGGTCCAAAGGAGGGCCACAAAGGTGACCAGAGGGCTGGAGTACCTCCTGCTATGAGGACAGGCTGAGAGAGTTAGGGTTATTCAGCCTGGAGGAGGAAAGGCTCCAAGGAGACCTTATAGCACCGTTCCAGTACCTGAAGGGGTCCTACAGGAAAGATGGGAAGGGACTTTCTTACAAGGGCATACAGTGATTGGACAAGGGGGAATGGCTTTAAATCGGAGTGGGGAGATTTAGATTAGACCTTAGGAAGAAATTCTTCATGACAAGGGTGATGAGACACTGAAACAGTGAAGTTGCCCAGGGAAGCTGTGGATGCCCCCTCCCTGGAAGTGTTCAAGGCCAGGTTGGATGGGGCCTTGAGCAGCCCTGTCTAGTGGGAGGTGTCCCTGCCCATGGCAGGGGGGCGGGAACTAGATGATCTTTAAGGTCCCTTCCAACCAAAACCACTCTATGATTTTATGGCATCAGCATATTACTGAACCTTTATCTGCTCCTCTCTAGAGTAAAAGAAGGATTTTGTGAGCCTAGAAGATATTGAATTTTTTAATTAAAAGTCTCTTACTTTTTCACTTCTTCCTACTTTATCAGTAAGAACATAATTTTTGTATACTTATTAAGCAAATAAATACTTTCTAGCTGCCACTAGAAATTCCACAGAACAAAAAGTTTCAGGACGTTTTAGAGAGCCATAGAGTTAAATTAAATGATATGCAGACAAGGCATTCCTTCACAGTTTATCCCAGATAAGGATTTTGGGTTATCACATCTACAAAGACATCATTAGGTCACAAGATTTTATAAAAATGTTATCTTTCACTTTTTAAACTGTTTTCACTTCACTAACTTAAACAGTCATTCAAAGCATTTGACAAGCAATACCCTGAAAAAATAGACAACATTATTTTCATGTAACTTGGAATGTAGATTTATATTAATACTTTAAATTCATAGAGGCTCGGTTCATCTTAATGTCCTGCAGACAGCTGAGCTCCTAGGAAACTGCTCTACATCTTACTAAAAGACTATCATTAGGTAGCCCTAAGGTCTGCAGTCACAAGTGTCATTGCGTGTAGCCTACCCAGAAGCAGCATGCAGACAAATAGGACCTGACTACTTCTGGCCAGTCTGCATTGACTAGATTAATCCAGCATGAGCTGGATAACAAAGATAACATTTCCTTGTAATGCACTAGGGAGGGAGGCTGGAGGGCAATAGAAATTGCAGTGGCAACTGTAATTTGGCCTCAGGGATGGAGAAAGTCAAAGCAATTGCCCAAGGCTATGTGGGCTGAGCTAGTGAAGACATTGGTGGCTTATGGTGACAATCTAATACAGAATGCAATGAACAATTAAGACAATAGCACCTCAGGACTGGGGGGATGGGAGGAGCATCAAGAATACCTGACATAGATGTCTGATACCATGGGGAAGCTGCAACCAGAGGAAAGGAACTGTTAAGCATGGGAGCCAAACTCGCAACCACAAAGCCAGTACGCTGACCAGCTGGAGTGCCTGTCCTCTCCATGTGGATCACTAGTATTAAAGTCGTCTAAACTGCACTGGCCCACTAGGCTCCCATTCCTCACCACACATATTTCATGGAGCTCTAGGAAAGCTCAGCAAGTCTCATCCAGTAGGACTAAGCTTATCAGCACACATGATTATGTCAGAATCATGATGAGTTGATAACACCTAGATAGTTTATAAGCATTAAAATCTAGCAAATAAATCTACTTTCTGCAAGAACACTTACTAAGTCACGTTGTAACATGGACAACAATAACAAGGAAAGTACACATTTATTAGAGTGTTGAGTTTCACTACATATATACCATACCTAGCAGGATATATACTAGCTATATTTAAGTAACAGTTGAAAAGCGAAAACCCATTAAGTTGCTGGATTTATTTTAAGTCACTTTTTTTTAGATTAAAAGTCATCTTTGAAAAGCAGTTCAGTGAAGCACATCAGCAGCAGCAATAATCTAAAGAAAACATCAGGAAAGTGCTATACTTTTGGAAATAAGCATATTGTTACTTATTCTTTCTTCTCACCACGCTCTCAGTTTTTACAAAACAAAAAAAAACGTTCTTTACCTGTTTGTAAGTGCCACTGGGTAAAATCGAAAATCTTGCATTCTTCCAACAAATTGCTCAAAACCTAAGAAATATGCTATAAATAAGTAATCTCTTAAGCAGAAGGCAGCATTGTACTGCATGAGAGCACCTTTAATTCAGCACTCAAGAGAACTCTTGCACAATTACCCCTCCTGAATGAAACCATCTTGGACCTGAACAAAACTAAAGAAGGCAGTGACTTAATTTTTTGATAAAAAGAATGATTTATAATAACTTTATAAGAACATTTTGTACCCATCTCTTTTCTGATTAGAGAGGTGGCACAAGGATCGGCTCATTAGACAGAAGTAATGAGCCAGACCATGTGCCACCTCTAATTAGAGAAGAGATACAGTAGGTACAACTGTACCTATCAATTTATACAATAAAGATAAAAAGCATTTTAAAATATTCCTTTCTTTTATACATTTATTAGTTCTCCAGTATTCAGAATCAAAATCATAACAAAACACATCTCAATACATAAGCTTTAAGAAATGGGTGACAGAATCACATTCTTGCCCAGGAACACAATAAAGTTGTTTTAAGTGACATACAGTTATATTTTAGGGGTTAGCTTTAAATTGTGCATGTTTCTGAAGATGATTGATCAGTGTTCTTACATCTGCAGAGCCAAGAATTTGTGGAGAGCAATAAAACATCCCAGAGCTGTTCAGCAATGATCACTTCATTCTGTAGTGCATACAAAATTCTAGATGTAGAAGAAGGGTAACACCATCCGGCATTACTAAAGGCTGAAGGGGTTCTCATTCTACTAGCAGTTCACGTGAGTATTGAGGGAACTGAAGAACATGAATAGCCAGAAATCTTTAGCTCTATTACCAGGCCCTGAGTGCAGCGTAGTCTAGTGGTCATGCACAACTCCACTCCAAAATAGTTTTCTCTATTTACTTAGAAAAACTATGATCATGAATTAATGGAATGTGTCACTTTACCAATCTATGTTTTGGAGAATGCAGGAAAACCTATTTATATGCAGTAACACATAAAATAAACAGTGAATCTACAGGATCACTTACAAAACATCTATCTTTTGGCCCATCTTTTGAGAAAACTAATTGTACAATAGGAAATTTCTCCTACAGAAAGATACTACTTCTCAGCATATAGATAATGTAAAATGACTCATACACATATTTTAATCACACTGTGAGCATCACATTTTGAACATTCCAGTGCATTCCACTAAAATACTATGATTTACCTGTGAAGCTTTGTCCAATTTGCAGTGTACCATCTTTATCTGCAACTGATCCCACAAGAATCCTTGAATCAAAAGGTGTGCCATCATCTTCCCAGCCATTCAGGAAGAAACTAACTCTACTATGATGTACCTATAGAGAATCAATGTAAAGAAGCAAACACATACTTCAATATGCCATCACTTTGATTTCTCTACACGTGTTGTCTACCACTTATTAACGACTAATAATAATTCAACTTGCTTGCTGTCTGCCTTTATTTTTGGTGCCTACTGAATGCAGTTACTTCTTTTCTGCCCATCCATTAGCAATCCTTTATTAAGCTCATCCCCAAAGAATAGCATTTCTACAGCAGTTAAAATAAAGAAGAATCTATGGTACAGCAATCTGGTAAGCAGCGGGAAGAGAGGAAAAGGAGAAGAGTCCATTTCACAAGGTATGAGGCTGGTTACAGCTACATCACCACTTCAGGCCATGGGCACATGTTACATCTGTCAGAGCTCTTCTCATACACATCAGCTCATATAGGCCTCAAGGGGCTATCTACCATACTCAAGATAACCAAACACAGTATGTTTCAGCTAGGCCTCTAACACCCCTCCAAAATGCCTCCCTAACCCTAGCATGTTTCTTTCTACAAGGGCTGAAGGGAATGGTATAGGAGCTGGCTACATCTGCTTTACACCCAGTGGGTAATTCCCTTACATCAAGGGAACCTTTGGCTAAGACTATGCACTCAGCCAGCACCCCAGGGTACTGTTTTCTGCAAGCATTCCCTTCCCTGCCAATTCATTTTAAATTTGAGCTAACATACATAGAAATACTTTATGGCATTCTCCCAGCTCCACAAAGTCACAAGACGCTGAGCTTTTACAAAGTACTTTTTCAAATTAAAAAATCCTCATGTTTAGGTTACACAAAATTAGAAAAAGATTAATAATATGGGTATGCTTTTCAGCTTTATAGGTTAAGAAACTTAATACTCATTTTAAAAATACAGGCATATACAAAATGAAAACTGGAGGCAATTGTGGCTACATTCAGCTTCCCATTAATGAATTTAATTAGAGAAACTAAATTCAACATATTAAAAACTTTTGACCTGTTCAATTGTTTACTGAACAAACTTAATCTCCTTTATTTCAGAAAATTATTTATTTGCAAAACTGAAATTACTTCATTTCTAGCAATATTTAGGTTGCATATGGCTTATTTCACATTAGAGCTTGGTAGCCTTCAGAGTTTGTAACATCGTTTTGTTGTTGCCAATTTATAGAGCATTATTTCCATTTTGCAGATATGATGCCTGGTGAATCGTGCCTAGAGAGGCCAAATAAAACTCAAGTGCTTTAGCTTGTCTTGATACCCACTCTAATCAAAACAAAATAAATCTAGAATAATCGTTTCTATAAGAACAACATACATGTGAGTACAGACTGAAGCTTTACAAGCCACAATAAATTGTTACAAAGAGGACAGCTCAAACCTGGAAAAATATCAGTTTAAAACCACAACATAAACAATCACAGTGTTATTCTGCTATAAAGTCTTTCAAATTTCAGACCAAGATAAACTCACACAATTATCTACAAATCTGAGCTCAGATGATCAGCGTCAGTGCCTAGGGCAACATGAGTCTATCAGTACTTTAAAAAAGAAAATATGAAATGAGATGGAGGGGTTTCTTTGGATGTGTTTGGAGGGGTTTTTTTATTCAAGCTTTACACAAAATTGTATAGATGATTTTTTTCTCCTAAAACTGCACTTTCAAACATACAGATGCATGCTGAGCTTTATTGTCATTTCCAGATTCAGTCAATATTTCCAGAATTTAGACAGGAATATTTATTACCCTTCCACCGACGGAAATTTGAAGGCTATTATCATAATTACTAAGCCTTGAGATTTGTTCAAAAAGTTATTGCATATGAGTTTCACCACTCAAAATACATCTCTCCATTTTAAATTATCTTTTGTGTTGACACATCAATGACCTAAAAACAACATTTTTTTTTTAAATTTTAATTCAAAGCCCTCTAAACATCTGATGCCCTATTTGCAAGGGCCTAAGTATGTGTGTACTGTGGTTACACTGCATTTTCTTTCCGCATCACATTTTTTACAGCCTGTTACTGTCATTTAGTGTTTGACTGTTATCATCATAAAAGATACAGGCTTTTCTACTTTGTTATTTGTAGCATTATCTCATGTTTTACAACATCTTTGCACAACATGCCCACACATGAAATATAACTAGTGAAAAGTTCTCAGTGGTATTAATGCATAAAAAAGAATGTGGTTCCATCTCTACTGTCTTTACCCAGCCAAAAGCTGATGAACAGCCAATTTTCCTTTATCACATTAGCACAGCCATGAGGGAAACACATTTGTTCTAGTCAGCTACACTAAAGATACTATTACCAATCTAACATATACATGTTTTATATCAGCAGTATTCTCGGAGTATGAGGGAGCCAACAATATATTAACACTAGCATGACAGTTTATTTAAGAAAAGAAAATTGTCTCTGTAGAGGGACAGAAGTTAGAAATGTATGGCTAAAGCTCAGTGTCACTGGTCTAATAAAGGTAATAATTCTTAAGCTTTCTTTATAGCAGGTAACACTCCTGTGGCAGCTCTGTCATATCATTCAAATAAAAATGTTGTCTTTTACAAGTTTAAGAGTGCCTTTATTTTTAGTCAGATATGAAGCATGTTTCCACTTCCCTGTTTTCACTGTAAAACATTTGTACATGGAATTCAGAACTGGATATACTCACCCCCATCAGCCCCTTCTAAATTTACTGTCTCAGCTGCAGCTTCTATAGGACCTGATTCTGCCTCCCTCATTGGTAAGCAGAGTGCAAGCCTTCATGCACCTCCTACTAAAATCAGTGAAACTATTTATCACTTTAGAGTGACAGAATTGAGCCCTAAATGACCAGGTATTTTTACTTGTTGAAAATAGGTGACTAATGACAATTTTAAATCTCCGTCCCCCCTCCCCCACCACCAATCTCTTTGTATTAAATAGGATTTAGAATAGTTGGGTTTAATATAGCACATCCCCAAGGTAGCCCTAAGCACTTTACAATGCTGAATTGGATATCAGTAGTGCAGTGACTGTGTAAGGCAAAGGCAGCAGTCATTATGCATTTGGCAGTAGCTCAATGTAATGATCCCCCTGCTGGTTATTAAAGGGGGTATGAATATCTGACATGGGAGGAAAATGTAGAAGGGAAACCATGTGTGGTATAAAAAAATCCCAGTGGCTGTCCACTGTGGGAGGAGAGGAATGTCTCAAAGTTTGGTGTCAGTATAGACTAAGCTAAGTAAGAAGGAAGGCTGGCACTGAATCAGCTGTTTGATGTGGTTATTTAAGGTCTCCTGACCGCTAGCATTAAATTGCATACAATACCATAGAAATAAAAGATGAATTTCAGTCCTGACTAGGACAATAGGATCATTCCTCTGTTGACTTTATTAATAACATTCTATAGGAATTTGCCCCAAGAGAGTAACACGAGATGGGTAAGAAAGTCTGCTCTCTTTGCTGTGCATAACGTAGGACCAGAAGCCTAGGACACTAGCACTGTAATCCCAGGTCTGAAGCCATCTCTCCCTCCCATGCTTCTCCATCTGTCAGATACTTAGTAAATCACCTCAGAGGGCAAGGATTAGTTAGTAAGATAAATTCACTCTGCAACTACATTAGCCTCTGCCAATTCAGAGCCTAAGACCAATTCCAAGCAATGGAAAATCCATTTTATGGTGAACTGAGATGGTGAAAGATACACACCCTCTTTCTTCTAATAACACTCTTGTTGTGATTCAGAAGAGTTTCAAAGATGAGAGGTGCTGGGCCAATGAGCTGATAGACAAGTTCCTTCAGTGCATCCTGAATGAAGCTCTTATAGTCCCTCCATCACAAGCAATCTGCTCATCAGAACCAGCAACAGCAAACACAACCACTTCTTACCTAGGAAAAATTCCAAGCCCTATGGGTCACTGTAGTGCAGAATGAATGAGGACACACTGAAGAACAAGCTGCTAATAAAATGAGATAGGGACAGAAAAGTGATTACAACTGTTCGCTTTCCCACCTAAAGATCTGTGCTACTCAGATCTTGTGCGTGAAAATATAACAATGAAATTTCATATGAATTTTGCCACTTCGTTTGGATCAGGCAGAAGTATCATGTAAACAAAAATCAGTATTTTCATTTATTAACTGCTAACACAAACTTCCTCTATATTGTAGTAACCTGTTTGGCAAAAAAGAAGCACCACAATCAATCACTGCACTTCAGAGTAGCTGTAGTGGCTAAGACTAAGGGACAAAGACAAAAAGCTGAAGCGAGGGGAGCACATATCAAAAAGCACGATAAGCATGTATGGTGCTGCTCCTGAATACTCTTTGAATTGCAAACCATTGGCAGCTCGGAAACATCATTAGGAAGCTACAATTTCTATACATTTAGTAGCTTTCCATGGATTCCTTTTGCACAATTTTGCATAGCTGTTCCTTGAATGCAAAAAGTTGCATTTTCCCCAAATGCTCCCACTGTATAGACCGATGAAAGAATACCAATGATTTTTCTTCCTCTTTTATTTATTTTTTAAGCCTTGAATCAGACTGTTATCTACAGGTATTATGAAAAATAATAAATTTATAAGTAAATAAATAGTATAAGAGTTACCAATAAACAGCTTAACATGTATAATAAAAGATTCAGTATTTCAATAAAAATTCTCAATATACTTTTCAAAAAAAGCCTAATATTCCTCTTTATTAACACAGAGGCATAACACATTGCTACATATATATAAATGCAACTGAGACAATTTCAGTTTCTTCCATGTAGAACTGAATTACATCAGTTCAGCCAAAATAAATGAAGTTAAGTGAATTCTTATTCAGTGGACACCACAATCTTTTTGCATCAGTAAGATTTTTCCATTAAAGATAAGTCCTAATGTTAATACTACCCACATACTTCTGCAAAATTATTTCTTACAAATAAGACAGGAAGGAGAGACATGGAAAAGAATCCTTTATGTCCCATTAAAAAAAATAAATAAATAAAGAATACCTAAATATATCACAGGAGAGCTCAAGACCACTAACTAGAGACCAAAATTCGATTGTACTAAATGCCATTCTACCAACAGATGCTGTAGTCTTTTCCCCAAATGGTTTAGAATTTACAATTATTACATGTTTCAAAGACATAAGTGGGTTTTAGTTAAGTACAATCTTTCCCTTTAGGTTATTTTTCCTACCCTAATATTTAATGGCACACAGAAGATTTATTAAAATATTACAGATAAGTTAAAGCATGTTATTTCAAGACAACATTAATCTCTTCTACTGGTTAAATATTCTTTTTTACTCTTCATCATAGCTTCTAGTAACCATAAAATACAATTTAATCTTTAAGTTTTGTCTCATCCTCTATTGTTCTAATAACTAGATCACAGCGTCTTATGAGACAGATGAAGAAACCAGATGGATTTCTTCCCAGATTTCCAGCCCATAAATGAGGAGTTCCACAACAGAGAGAAAACTGGCACTGAAAATGAAAGGAAAAATTCTTTTCCAGTCATTCAAGCCAAATGATACCAACTCTGGCCTATTTAGTCATCCAGCCAGTTTAGTGATGGCAAACACTTCAACTGTAACTTTAGCTCTTAAGGCTATTTATACCATCAAAGAAAGTCTCAGATGGCAGGGGTAAGAATGACCGACACACATAAAACAAGGACGAGGCCCAAACATTCATCTTCAGATAAATACTAGGGAATGGAATACATTACGGTACATGTAACACACACTGCTGTTTTCAGACAAGATGAAAAAGCAATTTATGGGATCTATGGTTCTTCCAAACATCAGGCATCTCCAAACTAAAATTATAAATAAAACAAAACCCAATGAAACAATAAAACTCAGCCCCCAGCAAGCTAATTTTTAATATGATAGATACAAATTCTACTAAAATGTGAAGTCTGTTGCCCCAACATAAGAAAACAAGCAAATTATCCTCAAAATAACTGAACAGAAAATAAAGCGTAAGAAAACTTAAACAAGCCTATATTAGTTTATCCTTTAAATAAGCTCTATTTGCACAGTAAGAAGTATTTTATTATTATAAAGCAGTGGATACTCTACATGAACAATTTAAGTGCTTTCTGATTAGCAATTAGTTAACTACATATTTTACCTGTAATGCATGAAAAAGATGTTCCATTTATTTTCCAAAACAGCAAAACAGCAGAAATTACCCCTTCCCTTATTTGCTATAAAAGCTAAAGTAACTCCAGAATCAATAAAGTTACACAGGCTTTACAGAGATATAAATGAAAACACAAGTTAGCATAAAAGATTTGCTTAATCATTCAGAAATAATGAGGAATCAGAGATTATAAGAAATCAGAAGTTGTGACTCATCCAGCTCCAAAATTACTACACAATGTACCATTATAATTGCTTACTGTCACTTAATTTGGTATGGTTCTTACAGAAGTTGCTACTGAAATATAGCCTGCTATCTGTTAAAATAACCAGGATTCAGAAAAAAAAACCAAACCTTTTTTTTCTTCTAAATACATTGCAGATTTGTTGTGTCAGGAACTTTTTCAATGAGCTCACTCTATAGAAAGAGACAGCGTATTAACACATTTTCTCCCAAGGTGAGAAAACAGATTAAGGTTATGACCAAAATGACAGGCCCGTGGCTTCCTTGAATATTTTAATAGAGTCAACAAATCAACAGTGGTCACTGATGACAACAGATGAGGGAAGACAATGGATGGAAGGAAGGGAATTAGTGATGCTGCTATAATGGTCTAATCAGAAACTTGAGCATAAAAATCTTTTTCACCTTCAACCCGTCTAAATATGTTCCTTTTGCCTGCTCATAGAAAGATTTACAGCACGTTCTGCCACTGGGGGACACGCAGATTCACAGCTCTACCCTGCAAAAGCAGGTGTGGAACAGAAGCGTAATAGTTAATAAAAGACACAGGAAAGGGGGTTTGCATATCAAAGAGATGAGACACACAGGTATACATTTTGGTACTTTCTTGCATAATTGCAAATCTTGCTGAAGCTGCAGTTACAAAGGCTTCCACACAGCTTTAATATTTCGTAAGGGAATTTCTGTAAAGAGGAAAGGTCAGTGATACAGACTTAAGCAATACAAAGTAAATGAATGGAATTTGGGGGGGGGAGGGGAGAATAAGATGAAGCCATTAGCATGAATCAGACTTTACTCTCAGCTGTGATTTAAGCAGACCCAGTGACCAAAAATCACAATGCTGCATTTTACATTTTTTTTTTAAATCTAAGTGTCTACCTGCCCCTAAATTTATGCATCAGAAATGGCAGACAACTTTCTGCCACAATTCAACACCTTCATTCACAGAGTAAGTTGTAGAATCAACACATGTTGAATATCCATCTCAAAGGCTCCTTTCCTAGCCTCCAGTTCTGCCTTATTCTTCTTATTTTGCATTACTCTACTGATTTTTATTTCCCCTGTTTAATCTACTATATTCACATTTAGCTTGGGTTTTTTTTTTAAAAAAAAAAGTTAATACAGGTGGGAGTAGATTCCAAGCCCCCATGCCCCCAAGGACTATTTTTCTCAAAAACTTTGATGCAAACAGGAAATAAAATAAACAATTTATCCAAAAATTCCTCTACTCCTCCCAAGTCTTCAGGTAATCTCTGTCAGCCACCTTACATCTGTTTTAGAAAATAAAGAGGTGACGTAGTTTCCACAGTTTAAGCTCTGCAGATGAGTCAGGATTCCACACCATTCACAACCACCTCCTACTCCACACGTTACTCACCAGCACTGATGCACAGCCTGCTCATGCAGTCTTATATTGCTCATCTCTCCTTACAACTCACCACACACAGCACAATCTAAATTTAAAGCCTTACTGAACGGATAATTAAGGAATAAACACTGTAGGCAGTGATGATATTGCTAGGGATGTTTGGGCAGATGGCTTACATCAAAATCCCCTGTGTTGGGTTTTTTTTTTTTTACTTCTCCCCTCTCAGAGGCAAAGCTTACAGCCCTAAGATAAAGAGTTCAGTTTTAGTCTTTTGCTCTTTGCATTTTTTTTTTATTTGGAATGACAATTGAGACAACACGGGGGGAACTTAGCAGATCTAAACCTTGGCAAGAGATAATGAATTTATGTAGCAAATGTATGATAAAAAAAAACACGTCAGGAAGAATTTGTCTGGGATCTTGTTCTCAAACAGACCAAAAAAAGATGCTGTCAACCATGTTATTGGGACCCTGTCTCAATTTCAAATGCACTTCTCTTTCTTACCAGTTACAGGATAAAATGAGTACTACCTCATACAGCCACTGCAGTTACCTAAAATATTCATGCTGGTTTTAGAATTTTTTGCTCGTTATCTTATATTAAGTACAAAAGATAGACAAATTATAAAGTTTATTTTATCTATTATTAAACAGCTTGATTCACTCTTCTAAATTTCTGTGTTTCCATATTCAAAATCCATACTACCCTCAGATGGCAAATAATGAAGTCTCTAAGATATAAGAACTCGGCACCTCTAAGCAAACTCAAACCTGCTACCCAACTCTCTTTACTTCAAGATTTTGAAGCAACTTGGCTGCAAGGTTAAAGGAAAGTGCACACAACAACAGAGGCAAGCTGCAACCCGGGCATCTACGTAGGTTTCAGTTTGATGCTTTTCACACATCTTTAGTCTCAGGCCAAAGGGTATTTTACAGGAAGAAAAGAAAGAGGGTTTGGGGTCATTCATCGCAATCACTGACTTGCATAATAGCATGGTCATGGACTTCAAGTGTTCATCTTGCATTCATGGTTAGGCGAGACTCCTTTACCTCCAATCATTCTATCACTTTTAGCAGGAAGCCATGCCACTGCAAATCTAAACTGAGATTCATTATCCAATTTAGCCAAAACTATAGTCAACTCTGTCTGTAACTCTGAGAACGTGCCCATAACCCTTTTTATTTAACATATTAAGAAATTCAGGTATGATCACCTTCAAAATAGTGCCCTTCTGAGTTGACAGAGCTGCACGTGGTGCTGCTAATGTTCAAAGCAGTTCTGCACATCATTTTCTGAAAGGCTGTTGAGGATCTGTCACTTGTGCTTTCACATCTTCTACCAACAGAAAATGGGTTCCTTTGAGCACTGAATTGATCTTTGTGCTCTCATCACCATAAGCCTGAGTCAATAATTGAAAAGTTTCTATTGTGAATTTCTTCAGTTTCACAAGAAACCTTGTGTTAACTCACTGTTCACTCTGGCATTCCGACATTTTCCCACTAAGGATAGGCAAACATCAATATCTGAGCATCCATCCACTCATACTGTGTGAAGCCACTGAGTTGAGCTTTGTCTCACCATGAGAAGTTAGAGCATGTTCTATAACCATCTCGTCGTCTCTCCTCTCCCATTCTTGGTTCCTGAGCTATAATGGTTTTTTGCATCAGACCTCATATGCAATTACAAATGTTTTACTAAATTAAATAGTTTATTTTTAGTTTATCAATATCTGAATTTTAGGATGCTGCTGCATTCCTATTCTTTCCTGAGAAAGGGAATTTAAAAAATCCAGAATCTTCCTTTCATCACCTCAGTAAACTCTATAGGAAAACCTCCTTCAGCTTTTAAAAGCTAAAACTGAAGTTATGAGTGAATAGCAACTACACACACAAGCTATTTATTGTTAAATCACTGAATTTTTCTTCAAAAGGCTGCTTTATGCTGAGTAGAAGCCTGCGTGAGTACATGGTTTGAAATAATTCAGAAATTTAACTCTTCATCAGTATGCTCCAAATGAAGTTTCAATATACACAAGTTCACAATAAGCAGGTTGAACTAACAAGTGAATTAAACTATATTTTAACTCAACTACTTCTGAACCATTACAAGAAAAGGCTTGGAAAGGTGCCTTTCTTTATAAGATTTATAGGAGATATGCACACACATCAGTACTTGATCACACCACATACAATCCTGTTACAGAATCCAGAGGATTTTAACTCTCACTAATAAAACAGGGCAAGAACATCTGTATTGAATATATTTTCCTGCAGGTCAGCAAACCAGTAGAATACNCTCGTCGTCTCTCCTCTCCCATTCTTGGTTCCTGAGCTATAATGGTTTTTTGCATCAGACCTCATATGCAATTACAAATGTTTTACTAAATTAAATAGTTTATTTTTAGTTTATCAATATCTGAATTTTAGGATGCTGCTGCATTCCTATTCTTTCCTGAGAAAGGGAATTTAAAAAATCCAGAATCTTCCTTTCATCACCTCAGTAAACTCTATAGGAAAACCTCCTTCAGCTTTTAAAAGCTAAAACTGAAGTTATGAGTGAATAGCAACTACACACACAAGCTATTTATTGTTAAATCACTGAATTTTTCTTCAAAAGGCTGCTTTATGCTGAGTAGAAGCCTGCGTGAGTACATGGTTTGAAATAATTCAGAAATTTAACTCTTCATCAGTATGCTCCAAATGAAGTTTCAATATACACAAGTTCACAATAAGCAGGTTGAACTAACAAGTGAATTAAACTATATTTTAACTCAACTACTTCTGAACCATTACAAGAAAAGGCTTGGAAAGGTGCCTTTCTTTATAAGATTTATAGGAGATATGCACACACATCAGTACTTGATCACACCACATACAATCCTGTTACAGAATCCAGAGGATTTTAACTCTCACTAATAAAACAGGGCAAGAACATCTGTATTGAATATATTTTCCTGCAGGTCAGCAAACCAGTAGAATACCAGGAAAACGGTACAAAGGGAAGGATGCTTTTTCATCTTTTGTTTCATCCTTTACTTTTTTCTTTCTTTTACTCTTGCTAGACTTTGAAAGGCCCTTTTGTAGGAGTTACTGACAACACCACCAAAAAAAATCCTCTATTAGATAGGTTTTGAAATTAAAACCGCCTACATGGGAAAATCTACCATTATTTAAATACTAAAATTGACTCATCACAACATTCTGTTCAGAAATAACAAGTGGACAGACTAGTACTTCAGCTGTGAATTTATTTAAATGTAGACATACACATGCAGTATTAGGAAGGCAAAACCAGGATATGAAATAAACATAAGGCATCAGCTCTAAGCTCACTGTCAAGAGTATACCAAGGCTTCTAACCACAGAGTTCAGCTGAAGGTAACTATCTGTCAAATGTAATCTGTGCAAGTGAATATGCTTAAGCTGGTGCTATGAATCAACCAAAATTGCTTTGGTCTTATTGACATTCAATTGCAAGAAGTTGCAGCTCATCCAGTCCAATAGACATCTGACAACACCAAGAGCACTTCAGTGACAGAAAGCTTTAAATATAGATGCAACTATCATCACAATATACATGCAACTAAACTTCATGATTCCTCATACCATCTTCAGAAAGCAGTCATTAGTTGGATGCCACAAAAGCACATGGTCATCTTTGCCTGTTGCCAATTATTTCTGCAGTTAACAAATCACCATGACTAAAAAAGAGAATACAGATTGACTGACAGAAAATGACCACAGGATCATTTATCACTGTCCCTTTAAATCTCTCTGAAATCCACTTTTGCCATTATCATCTTTGCTTGCATTTAAAAATAAAATGCCAGATAAAAATTTGTTCAAACCATTTGCTTTATTTAGTTAAGGGACAGATCTTAAGCTACTATAAACTTATCAGCTTCAGCAATGCCATTTTACACCCACTAAGGTTCATATTTCAAATACGTTAAATTTACTTCCTTCCTCATAGCTGCTCCTTACACCTTGAAACAAGAGGTATAGTAATGTGCATATGCAGGATACTTGACAATAAAACATCTTGCATACCAGGTCCCAAACAAAGACCCAAGTTGAGTCCAAACTTTGCACAAATAAAATGAACACCACCTAGCAACAATTTATGTATTTGTTTGGCCCTTCTCTCTCAGAGAAGGCCTGCCATTTCTGTGGTAGATGCTCTAGTGCAGTACAGTGGTTTCTTCATAAAGATTTTCATATAGCCCCACTGCCTACAGGAGTTGATAGGTACACACTTGTTTGCCCTCCTCAGCTCATGCCACTTCATTGCTTCTCTCACTGTACAATGAACTGAAAGCATTCAAGAGACATGAGAAGATAAAGGAAGCTGGGGAAGAGGAAATATGTTGAGTACATACACTCTGCAATCATGTTTAAGGGGATGCACGGTGTAAGTATTTTGAGGGGACAGGGGGAAGAGATTCACATCCATGTAATGAGTACTCTGAACAGTTATGCCCATGCTTTGAGAAATTCAGTGTACAAAAAACAAAGACTTGAGGAAGAAACCTCATCAGGGGACCACAGCGACAGAACTGTCTTAAAACAGAAGGGCTGGAGAGGATAAAGGGACAGTAGAAGAATTGGTAAAGAAGAGCGAAGGGGAAGGAAAAAGCATGAGGTCGGGAGGGGCAAGTTGTCTCTTTGCCTTTCCTTCTTTTGCCTCAGGCCTATATCGGCCTTTCCTTTTCTTGACTTAACTGGGATGAATTTTAATTGTGGCCTGTCTACGTGTTTCATACAGTATGTACTCTCGACTTGTGTGGAGTGGATTTCCCATTCATCATAGGATTGCAGGCAAAAATCCCAGGAGCATTTTGCTCTCCTTCAAAGTTAGCTTTGCTTAAATCAATAACTTTAGGGCTGCTTCCTCCATCTGGCACATACCTCCACCCCACAACCATTTCAAATTCCATGATTTTATGAACATTTGGTTTTGTTTCTTATCTTCATATACAGAATTATTTCTGTAATCTTTCCATGATAACAACAACAATATTCTATACTATTTCAATAAGATTATAAAGGCAACAAACTTACAGCAATAGTGGAGACTTGCTTTCATTTGTAGTTTTAAAACTGTCAATATTCTAACTGATCTCTAACAATCTCTCTTCCCACTGTCTCCTCCTCAATAACCCAGCGTTCTTCAAATCAAAGTTCTGGTTTTCTTGGGGACCCATTTTATGTCTTAAATGGTTTTACTTCTTGGCCTTTTTTCTGACTACTTGCAAGTCGAGCGTAACAGCCAAGAATCACAACTACACTGAATTGCCCTTACCTGGTATGCAAACCACTGAACTTGGTTTTAAAAGGAAGGGGAATGGGGGACAGGAAGAGCAGGGATGTTTCCTTCTGATCGAGTATCATCCTTCAGCAATATTATTACATCTCTTCCAGCTTTATATTAGCTCTCCCTTCACTAAAACTGTATATCTTGGCATTTTAAATCCCCCTTCATTTTCCTGGTTGTCTCTCTTATTCCAATAATATCTTTCTTATCCTTGAAAACATGTCACTCCAATTCAGCAGTCTTATTACATATGCTCCTAGCATTTGTATAAAAGATATTTAGCTTTTCTTTTTGCTCTCCCTTACTCTTCTTTTTTACTATCTCCTACAATGTTAATCCCTTCTCAACGGGAAATGGTTTTCCTTCAATCCAAGCTTTTCTTTTTGTTCACAGATCCACTAGTTCAGCTTGAATTCCCTGAAGAACAACATAAATTTGAAAAAAAGGTGGGAGGGGAGAAGGGGAAAAACATGAAACCCTGAAGTGCTCCTGAAGCAACTTAACTCTCTGTTCAAGGACAAGCCATGTATTACTATAAATTTGACCCCAAACAGTGAATTCAGAAAGCAACTAGAATGCAGACTGATCCATAAGGTGGTTTACAGGCTTAAGACATTAATAAAGCCATCGAGATACAAAAACGCAAATAAGAGCAAGATCCAAAGTAAGAATCACGTTCTGTGTTAAAAACTGAGGGATATAACCACACTGTCAGTTATCTGATAAACAAGGCCAAAGGCAAAGAAAGATCATTGTGAAGACAGACAGCTTTTGAAATGGTATTTGTAAATAATTAGTATCTAAATAAGTAAATGTTGCTTTAAAATAAACAGTTTAATCAGAGATTAGTGATCCTTCAGCCATAGAGTAAGCATTCCAATTATCGACTGGCAATTCTCATTTAATCTTTTATTGGTGAGTACATTACCAGTGTTTCTGTAGTATGAAGTGATATTAAAATTGTGAACTGCAGCTCTGCCACAATCTACCCCAAGCAGCACTGTACCAATGAAAAACATATCTTATTGTCTGTGTCAGTAGACCTCTATCAATATGTTACAGATACCTCAGGACAGAAAAAGTGTATCTGGACAGGGGTGTGACAGAGAGAACCTGAGCTTAAAATTGCAAATAGAGGTTCTGTTAAAAATTAAAGGCATTAACAAATAAGCTTTGCTCTAAGTGCTAATTTTAACCATCAATCAATCTCTGTTCTTTTTACTCAGGAAGGTTTAATAAGTGACTCCTGTGCTGCAAATGAGGTCCAAACAATAAAGATAATAAGAGGATCCCAGTCATCAGATCTGAAAATACATGGAGAACAATCGCTTTCTTGCTGCATAATGACTCTATTTTCCCCAAGTCACAAAACAAATCAAATCCAAGATCCGATGATCACTATAGTAACATGAAAGGAGACAAGTATTAAGGATTCAACAAGCTGCTTTTTAGCAGCTAAAACAGTTACATAAAACAGACTTGCCAAAATTAATTGTAGCAAAATGTCTGAAAGCACATTTCAGATAATCTCATAACAATGCACATTATTCTCTCTGCCCCCTCCATTTAAAATACAACCACTGATTCTGAATTTTCCTGAACTACTTGTAATCATGTAAATTAGGGATGAGATGTAGATGTCAAATGAAACAGCCCTTCTGAATAAAGTCTCTATGCTTCACTCGTCAAAGAATAAGCAGATACCCACACAAATGAAGGGAGCTGTTACTAATGTACAATTATTAACCCTGTATTATTCTACCTGCTGTAAATCAGTTTCTGGTCTTTTGAACCAATTACATGTATGGAATTTTGCACTACTTGCACTGTTAGTACTGGGATTTACAAGTCATTCCCAAATTTAATGCAAGAATACACTGGTTCTATGACAGCTGAATAGCTCTGCTGGGACTAGAAAGTTCAAAAATCCATCCCTCTGTCTTTTTTTTCTTTTTGTGATGATTTACACAATAAGCAAGCAATTATTCTTGCCATCTGAATGACTTGCCACAAAAGTTCGATGCAACCAGTAAAGCAAGTTTTACAAATGAAGTCTGATCTTTTCTTTCAAGAAAAGTTAGTTTGCCTTCATGGCCAAGGATCCAAAAAATTCCACCTTTGATTCCACTCATACTTTTTCCAAAAACTTCATTTCAGGCCTTTCCTTCCTCCCCTGTGCCCTACTTTCTTACTTCCATCACAAACTCCTTTAGAAATGGTCGTTCAACTATTCTTTTGTACTGTAACTCTCCACTACTCTTTCTGATGACAATTTACTGTCAGCTTCAATTTTCTTTTTTAAAATTTTTTTAATAGCTGCTTTTCTCCAGAGTTACTAGGCATCTTACCAAGAAAGCCTTACAGTAGATCCAAATAGTGCCATTAACTGAAAGCAGACAATACCTGACTTAGGAAGACTGCTTTGGTAACTCACCATTGGTAGCTTATTTTCTGAAAAAGGTAAAGGAACAAGTTTATGCAGCAGCTCCCTCACATGTTTTTGGAGCTGGGCCAGGAGAGGACCAGGAAAGGCTCTTCAGAAAGCTCCTAGTGATTTCCTGTGAACTTTAGGATACAGACCTCAAGATAAGGCACAAAAAGGCTAGATTACTGATCAACACCAAAGATGATGTCAATAAACACAGATGAAGAAAAAGGATAAAAGTCCTTCGAATATAATGAAATAAACTTAGAAGTCCAGCAGAAGAGTGGTAATCTATTCTACCAACCTGTACACAAAATTTCCTGCCTTACAGGCAAGAGGTACATGCATAAGGCACAAACAGTAACTTGAATAGACAGAATATCTACTATCAAGACTCTAGCAGTCTTGATAAAAAAGCTCATAGATATGATATATTTTCTTTTGACCAGTTCTAACTCTAAAAATCACAGAAGTCCCATGGGACATGGTCATGAAACTAGAAATAAAGGCACATACCTCTGAGTACTGAGGGGAAATCTTCAGGGTAAGAATTCAGTGGAAAGAAACAGAAGCTTGCAGTTCTGAAATCATAGAATCATAGAATACCCAAGTTGGAAGAGACCCACCAGATCATCAAGTCCAACCATTCCTATCAAATGCTAAACGATGCCCCTTAGCACCTCGTCCACCTGCGCCTTATAGATATCCAGGGAAGGTGACTCAACCACCTCCCTGGGCAGACTGTTTCAGTTCCCAATGACCCTTTCTGTGAAAAATGTCAGATTAGGAGCAATATTGATATAAACCAATCAAGTTTAGGAAAAAAAACAACTTAAATGTATCTCAATAAAAGTCGTAACTAAGCATTCCTCCTATGAAGACAGGCTGAGAGAGTTGGGGTTATTCAGCCTGTAGAAGAGAATGCTCTGGGAACACCTTCTTGTGGCACCTTTCAGTACTTAAAGAGGATTTCTAATTGTTGCAACAGGACAAGGGGTAATGGTTTAAAAGCAAAAAAGGGTAGATCTAGGTGAGATATAAGGAAGAAATTTTTTACATTGAGCCTGGTGAAACACTGGAAAAGTTTGCCCAGAGATGCAGATGTCCCACCCCTGTAAACATTCAAGGTCAGGCTAGATGGGACTCTAAGCAACCTATCTAGTTGAAAATAGCCCTGCTCATTGCAGGGGTTTGGACTAGGTGACCTTTAAAGGTCCCCTCCAACCCAAACGATTCTATGATTCTATGTAGACACTAGACTTACAAAATATTGCTGTCTTTGAAATCTAAAGCCTAACATGTTTCTACCTGAACATTAGGAACTAGATAGATCATACCACTGACAAAGTGTTGCTATACCTTAAAGAAAGTTCAAATCTCGATAAGGTAAGTGAGCTAACTGTATTAAAACATATTACAGAAGCTGGTATTGTGACCCATCTTTTAAAAAGGAAAAAAGAATACCTTCAGTTTCGATGGGAGATCAGAAAAGCAGCAGAAATAGAAAATATAATTTCCAATTAGCCCTGCACAAATCAAAGAATAATGCAGAAATCGAGATTGTAGACATGATCCATGACCTGGTCTTGAAGCAATTGTTCTGATAATCTATCAAGTCAAGTCCATGCAGGTTGAACTGGCTGGAAAAGCACATGGATAAATACTGTATACTGGAAAATCTAAGATGGCTTTTGTGGAAGGAAATCAAGATTCAGTTTCAAGTTCCTTGAAGTAGTTAAGATGCATGTGGATACAGACTAGCAAAATATACTGGCTTTCCAGAAAGATTTCAAACTCTGCAGAGATTAAACTGCCACATTTCACACAGACAAAAGTTTATAGGTAGGTAACTCCAACAATGTCTTCTATTTAATATTTCATGTAGGCTTGAAAACAGTCATTAATGAGATGAAAAAGGATGTAGCGAATACATCCAGACAGTAAAAGTCAAAGCTTATGTTAAAATTACAAAAAGAAATCAACATTGTTAAGGAATAGGAAATAAAATAGCAGACTAAATGTGTTAACCACAAGGTAGAAGACCCTAGAAAAATATTCTTAACTATATAAACTTAACATTATGTTCTGAACCATCACTGCTCAGAAAACATGGTCTTATATTTACTGTAGATAGTCAACCACTCATAAGCAAAATGCTCAATGACAGAAGAGTAAACACATTCCTTATTGGGAAAGAAATGAAAAACAGAACCACAAAACTCTTGTTTGGAAATTTATAGTGCAAAGTGTCTGGAACAACAAGTGGAGATCTGACGCTTGCATCCCCAAAATTCTAACAGTATAACCCCGAAAGTTTCAGAAAAGATCAGTAAGGATGACCAAACTGTAGAATGGCTTCAATATAAGGAGAGATCCAGTTTATAAACAATTATAATGTTACCAAGTTCTACTACCAAGACGTTAGATAGCATGAGAATGATAAATAGAACACAACTGATGAAAGAAATCGGCAAAAAGAAATTAACAGATAATAGGTTTAAAATAAAGAACAATTTCATACAGCCATAATTTCATTGCAACAAGATACTAGCAATACCAAAATATAAACTATAAAAAAGCAGTAGACCATTAAACTAAGAACTGGTCAGTCAGTACCTATTCAATACAGTCTAGTCTCCTACGCATCTAATCTTCTTTCATACACAGCGTATCTAGACAGACTGACAAACCAACACAGGACTCCTTAAATCAGCAAAAATTACAGCATTAAGTCAGATATTAGAATGAGATACATGGACAGGAGCTCTTCTCCTTCTTCCATCCCAGAACTTACAATTTCCCAGCTAAGCTGACAAGCTGTTCAGTTCCAGGAAATATTCTTTGCTTTCATGAGAAAATGAAACATGAGAAGACTCACTAGGAGATCCCTCCTGTGGACTGTGACCAGCACATATGGATTGTACATTGTATGGGATCTACACGTCATTAATGTCACCTTCCATTTGCTGCATGCACAGGCGTTAATGCAAGATGTACATGAGAGAGTTCACACATAAATAAAAGAGGTTATATAAAGGACAATCTGAAAGTTCTTATCTTCCATTTCTTGATCAGACTTCTGACTTAAACCTCAGTCTTAAGCTAAAGAAACCTAAATCAAATGTAGTAGTTACTTAAAACAAACAAACAAACACACACACACACACACCCCCACATATCATAGAATCATACAATAACCAGGTTGGAAGAGACCCACCAGATCATCAAGTCCAACCATTCCTATCANCAGGCTAAACAACTCCATCTCTCTTAGCCATTCCTCATAAGGCCTGTTCTCCAGCACCCTCACCAGCTTTGTTGCTTTTCTCTGGACTCCAGAGCCTCAACATCCTTCTTGTGGTGAGGGACCAGAACTGCACACAGTATTCAAGGAGCAGTCTCACCAGTGCCAAGTACAGAGGGACAATAACCTCCCTGGACCTGCTGATAAAGCAGAAGCTGCTCTGTTTTGCTCTACTCAAAGTTTTTAGACTCTTATTAAAAACATTTCAAGTATCTTATGAAAACATCTGCTCAGCAACTGGCACAGCATAAAGAGGGAAGGAAAATGATTCAGTATCTGTGACCCATCTTTGCCAAAGCTGTTAAAACCTGTTGCCAGTTTCCAGCTCATACACTGTGCATGCCAAGAACTACCTGCTGGAGGAACTTCTGCCCATATTGCAAACAGTGTGCTCTAAATTGTGATACTCCAGTGTACAGTCTCAGGTGTGGTCCCTGAAAGGAATCAAATTCAGTAATACAAGATTCCAAATAGACATAAAACAAATCTGTATCAAAAACAACCCTCCCTGGACACAAAACAAGTAATATTTTACATACTATAACTACACATGACAGAAATGTATGTATTGCATGTTATAATGGTCACTAGAATTTTGATTAACAGCTACTAACCATGTTAAAAGAAAACTATGGTATGCTTAAGATGAATGAAAGCTATTTTCCTGTTTAAGAAACCCACTCCACAATTCTAAAGTAGCACAGACCACCTCTGCTTTCCTCATTTTTATCTTAAAAATTAAATAAAAAAGAAAAATGACAAAAATGGAACTTTAAGAACTGCAGAACATTTGAAGATTTGAGACTGGGGGGGCTAAAGGAGGCAAATAATTTTTAACATAGTGCTTCCAGTGTTGCTATTTGTTTCTTCAAGTGCCCTGGCAGGGCACAGTTGGGAAAGTCACAAAAGTTTTAAATGACTCTGGTGTGTTATGTTAATGAAGTAAACTTGCAGGTTTGGGCAGAAGTTGTAACCTAGCAACATGTTATGTGAGATGGGCGGTTGCCAGGAGGGGTTAGTTGCTACGGCAGAAGGACCAATGAATGTTTACCTGATGTTTTGGCCTACTTGTCCTATATAAACAACGAGGGAACCTGAATTAAGGAACTTCATCTGAAATCATACTGATTTGTTCATGAAGTTCATTTGGCCCCCGCCGCTTTACTTCCAGTATTATTAATTTGCTGCCACATATTTTTGTATAAGGAAACAAACTGCTTGTAAAACAAGTCGAAACCTGATGGATTTCAAATCTCATCTGAAACTCTCCAGACAAAGAAGTACTGAATAGTTCACAGAATCTATACCTACCTTCTCCCAGCATTGGTCATCTTAATTCCATCTATATGTAATATAGAATCTGTGCAGACTTCTGTGGGATTTGCATTTGCAATTAAAAAACATTTGCAATTTCAAGAAGTGTAGTCATGATGACATTGACAAAAGTTGTATTTTTGGCAGTCTCTGAAATTACAATCTCGGCTCAGATGAAGCTCCTTGTCTTGTGTTCCCAGAGAGCCATTAGACAGTAAATCTAAAGCTGCCACTATGCAAGAACTTGTCTGAACTCACATTCTAGCAAGAAAATAAGAAAATAAGTACTTTTGGAGACAGTGTAACAAAGAGAAAATAGAGGGGTCTACCAAATATCCCAGTTTCCCATGGAGCTGAAGGTATAACAAAAAAAAGCTTTCACACCAACACAATTGACAGGCTAGTACCCATGGATCAGGAGAGGCAGAAGCAGCCACTACAGCAGGACTTCTGGATGCAGCACAGAAAGTTACTATTATCAAAGAACACCAAGGCTACAGCTTAGGCAGCAGTATCTGAATGGCCTGCAAACGTAACAGATTTAAGGATGAACCAGTTGCCTGGAGAGCTATGCTCCTTGTTTTTATGAACAGCTCTCTAAATGGACACTCAAATACATTATACAGACTGTAACGTGGTTTATTTCTGCATTCTGTTGTGAGCACAGCACCACCCACACAGACAAACTGCAGCTTCCTAAGTATTTTCAACACACAGTTGCAATGGACAAGAAGCTCTATTACGTAGAATTGATGCAAACTCTCCCCTCTCTTCTTGGGACTGATAAATCACTCCTAGTATTATGTGATGACTTCATACAGGAGATCAAAGCGATTTGTTAAATTAAAATGCTTCCTTGCTTTCTCACATCCTTACTAAACTTAGCAAATATACAATCCAAAACAGCTCATATTTAGTTACATATACACAGAGAGTGTACAGAGTGTTTTCCTTCCTGCTTTCAAGTCTCAGGTTCTTTGCTTTAAATATAAATTTTAAAGTATTCAAAAACTTGTGCAGAAAAATAAAAGGATTTCACAAATTGGAAAGGACAAGTTTTCTCTTGATAGTCAAACAGTTATGATGTAAAGCAATCTCATTAAATCATAAGTACTTTAACCTTTTCTTGAAAGAACTGGAAAATTTAAAGATTTATAAAGAAATTTTGCCTAAACTAAGAAATTACTTGTATTTGACATGTATTGAAATGATAATGCTGATTTCAATAGGCACTCTAAGAGCATTTTCCTCCCAGGAGAGTAATTCAGTCATGGTTACCTCTCTGCATTTAGATTTTAAACTTACTTTCTAAAGCTTTTAATGTGCAGCAGTCTGCCAAAACATGGCAGAATTACATAGATATGAAAAGGCAAAATAAAGGCTAGTAAAAAGAATATTTTTATATTGATGTATTTGTTTCATACATAGTGTCTGCAATCTGTCACGGTCTCAAAGAATCTCCTGTTTCCAGCAGCCTTGGCTGTATCTGAAAATCATGTTTAAATTCCACTCAAGATTCTTAACTGGTTAAATAAAGTCTGAAGTACAAAAGGAAAAGCGAAATACCCTTAACAGTGTTTCGGAAAAGAAAATACATAATGGAGCTGCTATTATCAAGTGACACAAATATGATATTGATATCACCATGCAGAGATAATGAGGCACACAACAGTCCTTATTTACGCATTGCTATGTTTTCATATTTTTTATTTCCTTAAAAAAAATATTTTTTTTACACCACCAGTTTTCTTGAGGTTTCACTTCAGTGTTTATCAGAATCTCTTCATTTAAGGCTATATATACTCCAATCCACTCTGTACCGTCAATCAGAGTTTTTTCCTAAAAAAACTAAAAACATTACAGTGAGAAATAGCATTACATCAAACACACAAAAGGACTCAAACTTTCAGAAGCCTGAAGGACTTGATCCTCACCAAGTGAAATCAACTAGAATAGTGGCAGTAATTTCAAAGAAACAGGATTTACAATTTATAGTCTAAAAAAAAAAAAAAACCCAAAACAAAAAAACACCAAATAAAACTGTTTGAAATTGCAAAACAAAAATAAAAGTTCCTTTACAAACCCAAGCAGTGGGAAATACAGGCAGACATCACTGGAGAAAAATAAATCATGTTATAATAATTGGAGCACAGAAAAAATGGTCAAAAATCACTTTGTTGCAAGTCCACTTCAACTTACCTCAGCAGAGCTTTGGATAGTAAATAGCTCTGTCAGCAATATATTGCATATTAAGAAGGCTGCATAAACTATTAAAAAATATGATGTTATTTCTAGACTGATGCCATCTAGTCTTAAGTAGCTTTTCCAACAGTCCATTCCAAGATTATTAGTGACTCATGTCCAACATCCTGCTGGCAGTGGCAGGTATAGTAATATGCAGGAAAAGGGGAGAAAAAAATCCCACTGTCCACCTATGTAGCAACTGATTTACATGAACCCCCATCTTCTCCTGTTGTATGCACTATACAATATTACCTTTCTTATGAAAGTTAGGGAACTAAAATTAAAACAAAAATTCCCAACCCAGACATTTTCTTATCTTCAGTATTCTGATCAGAATACTTTTTCAGAAGTACGCTGCTGCAACAGAGCAGATTTCACTTCCAACTTGAACAGCCTTTTTGTTTTTTTTTGGCCTGGTGTTTACACTCCAACAGCTTTAGAAGAAATCTGTATGAATTCCTACTCCTCACTACAGTTAATTCCCAAATGAAGGTTCTCCTAATTATCTTCTGTGAGGTCTGCATAGCGCCTTCTGCTATCATCACAGGCTTAGTAGCTCTGTTCTAAATCACATTCCTTAAACATGAATGCCTGAAATTGTACCTAATGTTTTACACCAAATCTCACCAGAGTCAGGAGCAGCAGCAATGATGCTTTTCTGTCATTACCCAGAATGCCTCTCCTGGTAGGTTTCCCCAATATGCCTTTTCTGTGGTCACATCATGCCAGTAACTCAACACCACTACACGAGACTATTCCACTCATTTTCTAATTATTAGCTGCTTCACTGAAGATGAGGGATTTCAAGTTCATTACTTGGCATTTTGTAATACCAAATTTTATTTCATGCCAGTTACCCTAGTCCTTTCAGTCCTGCTATTCTTCCTGTATGACATCTTACTGTTCCTCTTTCTGATGATGCCTCTCCACATTATGTTACCACCTAGTAATAACAGCATACTCCTACTATTTCCACCAAGATCATTAATCAAAATATAATACAAGGCTGGTCCAAAGACAAATTCTCAAGACTTTCAACTGCTTTTTTGCCCCTCTCTCCTCCCAGGGATTACTGCTCAAAGGAACTTGCTTGTACCTATGGCCAAGCCTCCCCGTGAGCACTCCCTTTGACCCTACAACTTCTCATAGGTTGTCACACTGATGCTGAACTGAACACCAGATAGAGGAAATCTGATACATTTACTTTGCCTGAAAATCAGGTTTCTCATCAAAAAAAGCTAAGAGGTTAGACAGTGATGAGCTATCTTTAGTAAATCTATGCTTCATTTTATCCCCTTTTTCATTTAGCTCCACATCTTTATCTATTCCTCCAAAGATCTTTTTTAAATCCCTACATGCCGCTTTGTCAAGACAAATAGCTCTGCATTGCAAAGATCCTTTTTCCTTCCTCTTAGTACAGCCTCTGGCTGCAATGAAGTTAACTTTCTTCACAGCACCCTGTATGTGCCATGTGGCTAAATTTGTGGCTAAAACAGCACTGACGATTTAATTTAGCTATTGCTGAAGAGTCAACCATGTCAAGCCTTTCTGTTTTCCCACTCTGCACCACAATCCCTCCTCAGTGGTAAGATAGCATTGGTCCAAGAAGCTGGGGAGGGAACACAGTCAGGACATGTGCCAAACTGAACAAAGGAATATATTCCATACTGTATAACCTCATGATTAGCAGTAAAACCTGTGGTAGAAGGAGGATTTTGAGGAGCCAGGGGTTTTACTTCCAAAGTGGCTGCTACTGAGACAGGTCTGCTTGTGGGAGGTGTCTTCATTTTGACCCATGAGTTTTCTCACTTCGTTATTCCTACTTTTCTTCCCAATCCACTGGCAGAATCATGGAGGTTCTAGGTGCTTGGCCACTAGCAAGCATCAAGGCATGACACTCTTCCTAAATATAAGTATTATAGCTCCACCTCTAATTTGGCAGATTTCCATGAAGTCTCTCCTTGTCAAAGGGTTTTATGCATGAGCTCTTTCAGAGTTTTTGGACAAAAACCATCTGCTTGACTCATTTTCAACAAGCTCATTTCTGTTACCCAGCTTGTTTTTGTTCTGTGACTGTTACCACCATCCTTACAAAACCAGAAGAAAAGTATTTATTTAGTTTGGGTACTTTACTCAAATTATCCTTAGTCTAAAGCACATCTTCACTGTAAACAGGTTTTGTCTTCTCACATAAAAAACCAAATATTAAGAACTTCTTAATATTGAACAATCATGGCAAAGTTGAATTCAGCTTGACATTTGCACAGTTTTATGTCTATTTCTCCATAACATTCTCTGTGAATTTGCTTCCCCGTTCACCCCATGCTTGCAGACTCTGCCATCTCTAACTGCAAAAGTGCCTATTCACTCAGATAAGCCTGGGAATTACATCTGCAATTTTTTCCTTTCTTACGGGCAGAGATTCCTCTTAATTCCCTTATTTTTATTTTTAATATCCTCCCATACTTTTTATCCATTCGATCTCTGGCCTCCACAGTTCACCTTGTTTTATTAAAGCAGCCCTATCTTTTTGTTCTCTTCAGAACCCTAAAGTGTACCTATAGAACCAAAAAAAAGATTATTCTTCTATTTCATCTGAATCTAGTTATGAATATTCAACTTTATTTTTGACACCCAAATCTGTAATAACACCCTCATCACTTAATGCTGGTATCCAGACTCTTCTCCTTCAGTGACTGGTTGATGAAGAAATACTTAACATGGTAGATATAGGAATGTTTGGGCCCTGCTCATGTTGGCAGAACTTTAATTTCTCTGCTATAAACTGGAGAATAAGTCTCTGCAATGACACGGTTCTTAGTAGTAGTTCTAACTAATTACACATCTAAATCCAAACCCAAGGATTTAAATTCCTAGATTACCTTGGTAGATGTTATTTACTAGCCTTCTCTTCCCCTAGAATTATTTTATTCCAAAGAAACTATTTTCAATCTGTGCTGCCCTTTCTTCTTTCCTTCCTTCTTATCATTTAATTACTATTTGATGCTATTACACCATTTAGCTTTCATTTTTATCATTCCTGAATAGGCATATGTTTCTATACCTGAATTGCAAACATATCTGTCATCCTACCAGATTCCTGCTTTCTTTAAACTCAGTTTCCCATCTGCAACCAGTACCACGCAGCCCTCCATCATGATGTCTGTTGCCTAGCATTTATGCACAAATATTTCTTCAGGTTTTCCTACTGACCACAGGAACTCCCCTGCTTGCAGGCACCCAGCTCCTACAGACTATTTGGTTTTGGAGACCTTCAGCCCAAATCAGTCTCATATTAGGCATAACTGTCTTCCAAGATGGACTTGGACCCTAGCTCCTTGGCAGAGCAGTTTCTCTCAAGGTCAGCTACATCACTCACACACACACTCTTCACAAACTATAACCAAATTGCTAAAAAACAAATGCAAAAACTCACCAGTCTGCTATGAACATTGTCAAAATAAAATTTCACAGCCTCCTTTAGCTCTTATTCCTCACACCAACTTGGCATGCAAAGCCTTGTGCCTCAATGCCCAGTTCTTCGGTTGGAGTCATTGTGCACACCAGGCAGCCCACCCTGTCCTTCAACCATGCACCATCACAAACAAGATGCATAAATTCCCTGTGAGCCAATCAAGAAGTATTGCTTTTTTTCTCAGTGGAAGGACATATTACACATCCCTATTTGCTAACCATATTAGTGAGTGCTAGCATTCAGTAGAAATCTCTTGTTCTGAATCAGACTCAACCCAAATTAGACACATATGTAATTTGGTCTGTAGCCACTGGGCAACCAAGTATCACACCAAAAATATTTTCTTCTCTGTCTGCCAGTCAAACAAGCAATACTGTGCATGGCTTTGAACAATACTTTGCAATGCACTCTGGAGAATATCTGGTCAAGCTATATCCAACACAGTTTACAATGTAATTGTTTTGTCCCACTGTTATCATCTGCATTTCCTACACAGACCTAAACCGCCACAGAATTTAAAAGAAAAGCTAGACATAAAAACCTTTGTAGCCTCAGGGAAAACAAGGATCAAATAGGCTTCACTTACCAGAAAAATTATGCATATTGAAGGCCAGGGTTATTAACTGTAGCATTTAATGCTTCTAACTTAAATTTTGGGGAAATCAAACCAACTGTCAATAGGTCAGATGCCCACATCTCTGGCACAGAGTTAAAACATTTTCACAACAAGCAAAATATGTACTTATATCTTCAGTCACTACTGCTATCTGAATTGGATTACCCAAGAATTGTAAAAGTACGTACTTCTTTTTAAAAGAATCTAAATAGCTTGTGCTACTATGCTTCATGGATACAGAATACAAATTTCTTTATATAAAACTCTGTTTAGTATAGCACCATCGCATCCCAGCCCTCTCCCTCTTAAATTTACAGATGAGGTTTTGAGGAGTCCTACAATTCCAAGTATGGCTATGCTGCTATTTGCCTTTTTGGTTTTTTTTATAACTACACTTTTTCCACATATACAAGTTCCACTACATGAATGAAAATATTCATTCCACATTTTCAGCTCTCTTATCAGGAAGAGCACTTAGCTGCCCCATAAAAGAACATTCACAAATTTTATTTTCTCTTAGTCCAATAATCATATCAAGCAAGCTGTCAAACAAGTCTGGACAGATCTTTTTTCTTTTCTTTTTTTTTAAACATCAGGACATGCCACCCAGCTCTTGGTAGATCCCCAGTAAAAAGAATGCCAAAAAGTGTTCCAAATTCTACAAAGAGCCTAAAAAAAGGTGTTGAATCTGCTGTCAGTTCAGTTAAACCTAATAGCTGTGGCTAAACATCACAGCCACATACATGACATTTCACATCCAATGATTTCCTTTTTGTTTCTGTAGGAGGAGGCTGTACAGTAACAACACTGATAACGCCATCCCTACTTCAAAACCAGCACAACTATAAGATGAATGCAAAAGTTCCTAACTTACTCGCCACAAAACTTGGTTGTAGGGCTTTCTCTATGCTACAAAACAGAGGTTAAGCCTACAACAGCAACATAGAACTAGGAACACTAATCCTTTACAGGTATTAGAAGACAGCATGGAAGTCTAAACAGTGTGACCTACTTGGAAAAGCTCAGAGTAGCAGGAGGCCATTACTGCACTCGGCCCTCTCATTGCCTTCGTTCCACGTAGCTCACCTACAGAACAGTTTCTCCTCCACACTGCAGTGCTCATACCCACTGCATAGGCATCACCTCAGGAGGAGACTGTCAGGTCAGAGAAGTCGTAAGTCATGCTTATGGTAAGATCTGTACTTTCAGCTGCAAACTCCAGGTTTTCCCACTGCCTTTAACTAATGCCTATAAATCTACATAGTGCTTTATGTTCAAGAATTTTTTGTCAGACAAAGGAAACATCTATATTCAAATATGTGCAATCATGATATAGAATCACACATTATCATCAACTACTAGCATTATCTGAACACACAGACACTTTTCCACATATTTCTCCACTTATAGAAATATATACATTTGGTCAGTCTCTAAAACAAACAAAAACACAACAAGCAAACAAAAACCACATCATTGTCACTAAAAAAAACCCACTTTGCCCAAAGTTTCATAGCCAGACCTAGTGCTAAATGGATCCTGCTGCAGCCACTATCATCTTTAATGGTAAGTTGAATCCTACGATACCACAAATCACTTTAAGCCTGGAAACCTGGAAAATATATTAAGCCTGTAGTTCCTTTAAGGGCCTAAAGGCTACTCTTATTTACTCCCGCTATGCAGTGAACATCTTTCCCCAATGACACAAAGGGCCAAATTCTACAGAGTGCTTGAGAGCTTCTTGTAATACAGTTTAAGGTAAGTGTGTATTTAAATCCAGCTCTTTCACTCTTCTCTTTGCTATCCCAGGCTGTAGCAGTTTCTAAGGCTAGTACAAAATGAGGCTGACAGCAGCAGCAGTAATACAGCACCCTTGGAGTGTTTGAAGTGTAAAGTTCATTAGTTCTACCTTAAGGTCACTCTTTTAATCCGACAGGCAAAATCTTATTCACACTACTATGCTGCTATCCTAGGAAAAAAAAAAACCTGCCAAAAAATCAAGACATCAGCTTAGATACTTCTTACAAGTGACAAGATCAGCACTACAAATCCAAATCACAGTCAATACCTTTTAGCAAGTTTCAAGAAAGCGGCAAAACTGTTCTTGATTGTGCTGTAAATGAAATGAAATTTAATAGAACGGAAGGAAGAAGATAAACATTTCAGTACCCGATAATTGTGTTTTATAATTATTAGCTGAACTTGGCTTACAAATAGAATTTACTAGAGTGTCTGTTGGGAATTACAAGACATGCAAATAAATGAATTTTAATTTCTTCTGTGTTTGTTTACTGATTTTTTGTACATACAGTTTATATTTTAACAAACTCAATTTTGCACTATCCTCAGTGGATATTTATTAAAAATTTATGTCAACAGAAGTCTTCTAGAACTCAAGTATTGTGTTTTAATAATTCTGAATCATATTTTTAAAATAAAAGTTAATAGCTCTAACTTAGTATCACGATTGATCCTTCAAACTCAAACACATTTACTTACATGCACTCAAGATTTGAAATTCAAGCATGACACACCTCTAACATAAGTACATTAGCATGTATAGATGAGGATGGCATTCTCTTTTCCTAGGAAATAATCTCAGAGATCCGAGACTTATTGGTAATCTTAGAAATCAGTAGCTTTTATATAAAACAGTGAGAATTTTCAGTGTTTGTTCAGAATACACACAGCATTTCTTTCCAGTGTGAAACCAGTAATTGCCTCAAAGCAAGCTCCCAAATTAACATCCTGACGCACAAGACTCAAGAGTTATCATTTACATCCCCCAATTTACCCTTTTATATTTATACAGCCACACCATTCTCACACAAATGTTGTATTTCAACAAAGACTAAATGGTTTTTATTTTACTCACCTGCACACTAAGATGAATCCATTTCTTCACAAGAATTCTCCCCAGTGTCATTACTTTTATTGGTGGCTGCAAACCATTTACTGTGCGATAATAAAACATGGTCTCTTTCTCAGAGATTGTGAGTTTGAACACAGTCTGCCCATCAATAGCCTTTTCTATCACACACCTTTGGAAATAATCAAGAAAAACAACGTAAGGTCAGGGGCACACACATATACACATTCTTGCCAAGGTGCTACCTTGTAAAGTGATGCTAACCAGAACACATTAAAATAAACTTTAAAAATACAGCTCTTGAGACAATGCTCACTGAAAGTGAAACTCGCAGGATGTAGTAAGCATACAAGAACTTCAACAAAGATATTCTCTGTCTTAATCTGTAGAATATGGTTTTGTTCTTTTTTTTATTTTAGTGCATGCAACCTCAGTTTACTTAGGTGTGGAAGAGGGGTCCACTTTGCCTCTTCTCTTCAGGGTTCCATGACAGAAACCACAGTGGCTGGCCAGCACCACGCAGGTCTCTGCTGCACTTTTAGTACAAAGCTGTGCAACACAGTACAGACTGTGGAGGCACTTAACATTTTTCTTAGTTTAACAAGACAAAAGTAATACAATCACAGAAAGCAGTATGAACAACACGTTCTGGAAAAAAAGTTTTCCATCTTTCCACCAAATCTGTCCAGGAAAGGAAAAAACACTACCACTTCCCCTATTCTCTCTCTCTAACACAGCCTTTCTTCAACCCAAGAGAATGAGTTAAAAACCAAGAAGGCTATCTAGCCATTTGTTAGGGGTTTTTTTCCCCCCCAACGATATCATATCAATATCAAATGTAACACCAACATATAAAATATGTCAAATATAACAAATAGCAACCAATGTTATCAAGCTACCTGCCAAAATATTTTTGTCAATCCAACCACTATGATGACAAGGGTTCTGAGAAAGCTCAGGCAATACATGCTTGTGAAACAGCTACATATTTTATTAAGGTTATCATCAGTACAACAAACCCATAAAAGTTCTACATTCCCATTTCAGCTGCTTGAGAAATTCAGTCCCCAATTTACTGACCTATGAAACGCTAAATATTTTAACAGTTACACCAGACTAGCACTAATACACAAGACAGAAACATAAAATTTGTTTGAGACTACGATTTACTTAGACATATTTCAGAAAAAAACCCTAACCTCTATCTACCAATGAGTGTCTTCACATATCATGCATTTATGAAATAAAAGTATCAAAAGGCTGCTTCTTAATACTGCCATTGTTCGCTAATTCACCTTTAAATCCAAGGGAAAAAATAATACATTTTAACTATTACAATTTTGGCCTGCTGGAACATTGCCAATAAAACAGCTTGCAAAATGCAGACTTCTGTTTTCCAAACCTTACTATAAACATGTTTCTTAATATATTGTCGACTGATCTTTTCAATATTTTGTTTGCTTGTAAACATGCTAGTTTTGCTAGATAATAAACCTGAGAGAAGGCTCAGCTAAGTAGCAAAATATTTAGGAACTGGATTTACCTAGTTTCTGGATAAACAATAATTGGATAATCCAGGTTTTTGTTTATTTTAGTTATCTAAAACAAACATCCCCACATTGTTTTTATCCCCAAAGGTATCATGACTTTAAGAAGGGAAGTGACCTTGATGAACATCACTTTGAAAATTGGAAAGAACAAATGTGAATTTTGACTCACTACTGAAAGAGAAAAATGCAGAGCAGATAACAGAGGAGGAATGGGAACAAGTGCTAACACAGGTGAAATAGGCATAAGCGTTACTCCTGACTCTGAGCATGGTTTCCCATTCCAACTACGATTACAGAGCGAAACCACTGTTCCCAGTGAAGTTTGCAGCTTCTGCCAAACTGCAGCCCCATGCAGACAATTCCTGTCTCCACCATAATTATCAAGTATTAGGTTGGAGGAGAGAAAACAAGCAAACTCTAGTCTGCACGGTCATCTTTCAAAGAGAAAAATATGCAAAAGACTAAAGTGGCTGCACTGGTGATCCCCACACATTAACTAGAGCACTTGAAAATCAGAACTTCTGCATGGGTTCAAAATCAGATGTATGGTATCCCTTGAAACACTCCCTTTCAGTTCAATTCCTGATGTAAAAATATCTGCATGGGTGTAAAGTAATAGGATATTATTTTAGTCCTTTTGATAAATAAAGGTAAAAAGAAAAAAAAAAATCTACTGCCCACTCCACAATCAGTCCATTGTCCCTGACCCTTTTGCGTATGAAAGGCCCCAGCTTACCTCCCTCCCACTGCAAATGTCTTCTGGTCACCTAACTTACAGTTGGCAAACTACACACTAGGTTGATATAAACTGCCTGTAACAATTATTAATGCTAAGCTTCTACTCATTTTCTTATCTTAGTCCACTGCAAAGTCTCATTCTCATAAACAATTTTCTATATGTTGCTAAGGCTTACTTACAGGCTATGCACTGGCTTACCAAAAAGTATTTATAGAACTGATGAGTATATGCAGTAAGAAAGGAGGTATGGGGAAAGGATAAACTTCAGGGACAGGAGCTCTGCTCACTTGTTGCACTAACGGCCTAATGGGAAAGTAAATTTAAAGACTGGAGAACAAATGTCAGTGTTTCCTCACCATTCTCTTGCACTTTTTTCAAGATTTCCAATATGCAGTAACTTAAAAGCATACCTACAGATACCTATGTTATACATCTTAGAAGAACATTATGGCTTCAAAGAAATCTGTAGCACGATCTGACTTTCCTCTCTCTTTGTATGAAAGCCTACTCCTTCCCAGGTTCACATAAGAAAATTTAGTATGAAATAGACAGAGAAAATTTGTGCTGTCTTTGATTACCCACAAATAGTTGCTCCCCCAGAACACCACAACCTTTAAGAGATCCTCAGACTTGGGCTCCTTGCACCAGTTATTCTCACATCAGCCAACACAGTAACATCAAGAATAAAAATCCTGCTATCCTCTTATATGGGCATTTGCCTAACAGAGAAACATCAGTCTTCACAAGGAGACAATGGGATACGGCATAGAAACACTCCTAACATCTCTCCTAAGCACTCTCTAGCAGCCAGAGTATTTAACCTTCACCATGAAGAAACACATCAGAATGGCATGTTCAAAAACCACAAGTCTGCTGTACTTGATGTAAGAGTACTTTGCCAGTAAAAAAAATACCCTCTTAAGCTTTCAATTATTCTGTTAGTAAAATGAGCAGTTGATTCTGGCTCATCTTCATAGTGTTTTGGTGACAGTGAAAAGACTGCTAGAATGAGTACCAGTTCCACTAAGTCCTTCTGCTGTGTGATAATGAGGTTTAACAGGTTTCACAAATGACATCTAACAGGGACAATTCCCCATCAGCGACTGCAAAAAAAAAAGGTCATCTGGTAAGTTAAACTCTTTCTGCCAACCTGAAGATTCACTAAATCAAAACAATAAAAAGGAAAAACATTCTACATTGCTGTTAAATTATTTCTCTTTTGTGGGTAACTATTTCACCACAACTGGAGCTCTGTATTCATTTTATGAAGACTGAAAAATTAGCATTCTTCTTTCTTTGAACAGTGGAAAAGAGACTGCATGGTGGCATACGTATCACCCTGAGCCCTGGAATAACTGTTGCCCAACTTAGTCTTCAGGACTGGTCTCTAATATTGTCATTTCTACATGTTGTGCAGCAGCAATCTCACAAGGCAGAGTGATCTACTACTAAAATTGAATAAAAACGTTTAGATTTTAAAGTGATCTATAAAACCTACTGAACAGGAATACGTACATTGTGTAGTTATTAACACAGCAGCAATTGGAGGCTAATGTTTTACACTAGCCCGTGGATAATCAGACATGGGTCGAGTCTGGTTTCTGCACAGTGCTTAATCATTTGAAACTAAGGACATACAATTCACTGGTTTAGGCTCCGTGCAACCAAAAGCCATTGACAAGAGTTTTGTGGATCTCACTTAACACATCACTCCAACAGTTTGCTTAGAAATTAGCAGGACATTTCTGCTTCAAGCTAGGCATATGGTCAATTGAACTCTTGACACACCCACATGCGTGGGACATGAACTCAGGGCAACCCCAGAAATGGGGTCATCTTGGCATTCACAATTCAAATATTATATAAAAAATGCTGTCTATAAGAGACACAAGGCCAAAGCTACACATACTTTCAGCCCAGCTGATTTAGCTATAGATCAAACTGAAGTCACTTCTGCTCTGCAGATCTCATTTATTTCCCCTTCATAACAATTTCTATAGCTAAGTTGATTTTTTAAGGTAATTGTGCTTGCATAAAACGGACTATAAGTTTACATATATTTTTACAATTTTAGGCATTTCTACTGTTTCTGATAATTTTCACACCTCTAAACAACTTGCTGCTTCACAGCAGCATGCAAAATAAGTATCAAGAATACTACAACGTAGCATATTACTTTCTGAGTACATTTTTTTGACATACACTATAAATGAATGCACTATAGTTTTTGTGAGCTTCACTGTTAAGAGTATCTGCACAACAGGGTTAGAAGAGGAGGGTGGATCGGTGTTTTGTGATAGATGAAAGGAACTTTTTTTGCAGGATTTGCAATGCATTTTTCAAAAAGCAAGTTTTCCATTATAATAAGTCTCAGTCAAGCCGAAGGGCCACTTCTAACAACAATATTTGCTAAAACTGTTATGTGTTGGTAAATAAGAGAGAGTGCACACTTAGCCACATCTATTTTGTGACCATTTAGTGAAACTCTTCTAGAAGTTTGAATAGTGGGATCTTTTGTTGAAGTAGCAACATTATCTCTTGTTTAGTCAGTGTTCCCCAGATCTTCCAGAAAAACTATAACCACTTCTTTATAGCTCTGAAATATTCACTTTGGAAGATCTGGGCAGTTTCCTCGTTTGTTTTTTAAGGAGTAAACTTGTAAAATTTTATATCATTTTTTGCCATCATGAAAACAGCACGTTTTTCTAACCGCCTTAGAAGAATGAATATGAATTAGAAATACCAGTTTAGCTCTTTAAGAATAGACACGCACATTATGTATGAACAGTTCCCACTGAAAGTAATTGGACTATCGTCTGAGTCAATGCCACTGAAATCGAACCTATTTGTCTTGACATTTGCTAAGACCCCAGCCTAAATACGGCTTTAAAACGTCACAGTTTCTCACCGTACCTTTTTAAAATTTTAAATAGCTTGCTAATAATGACCATGACTACAATGATCAATTTTGTTAAGAGCATTAGGAAAGTAAACACCTTCAATACTACTTACATTACACCTTCTTGCTCAGGTTTCAACCATACAGTTAATGTAAATGAAGCTGCAAGTCTCAGAGAACGGGGAGTAGAGAAGCAATCCTTGTGATTATGAAAAATAAAACTTGAAGTGTTGCTGAAGGACCCTGGATGCAAGTCCCTTTTGTCCTCTGTGATACAGGTACCAAGGCCTTCTGAAAGAAGCAGTTTGTAGGAAGAAGGCGACGACCTGTATGGACATTCCTGAACACAAAACCTCTGGGAGCAGGACATAATACTTTCAACAGCTACCGAGCTATGACAGAAAGTACGTTGGTCTGGCAGCCCACAAGTGGCTTGAGTTGGCACAATTGACACATTCTTGAAAGCTCCCACATTTTCAAGCCTAGGGAAATGTCCCTGAGAGCTGACCAACAGGGAAGAGTCATAACAAGTTAAGATTAATGTTTCAATAGCATGAAACAAAAAACGACACGTCAAGGAAAGAGCCCAGCAATTCATGTTTACAAAAAAGCTCCTCCTAATTAAAGCATCCATAAATAAATAATGTCCATGTCGGTAGCAATGTCCTCAGGTGGTGTGCTCTAAGAGTTTATGTAGTGTTTCATCTTCAAAACACCTATGCAAGAAGTTAGTCGCAGGGTACATCTATGTCTTCTGGCCAGCAAGACACACGTGGGAGACAGCTGGTACCTGCAAACCACAAAAACAGACACAGTCCGTGGACGGAACGTGCCCTTTTGAACCAACAGAGGTGACGGCCTCGCTAGGGGCTCTAAGGGTTCGAATTCTCCTTCCAAATTGCTGCCCGCGCTCCCCCTGGCTACGGCCTCGACACCCCTCAGCGAGGGCAACAGGCGCAGGCTGACCCGAGCCCACGCGCGCGTCCAAGCGCGGTTTATCCCCTCGCGTCACGCCAGCCCGACGCTCGGCTTGACGTCGCGCGGGAACGCGCCCAGAGCGAGGGGGGCAAACCAGGGCGCGCAGGTCCAGCGCCCAAACGCCTTCCCTGAGGGTTGTTTTTCACGCCAGTTGGCCCGTTCTCACGTGTGCGGCGCCCCGGTGCTTACCTCGGCTCTACAGCGCTACCCGGGAGCCGCCGCGCTCTCTCAGGGTGCCCCGAGGGAGAACCCCCAGCCCCCGCTCACGGGGACGCGCATCCAGCGCACCCTCAAGCGTCCGGGGCCGCTTCGTGCCTCACCCCGCTGCCCGCCTCACCCCGCTCCCGTCAGCGCTCGGCAAAAGCCGATTAGGAACCACGTTCCCCCCATCTGTCCCGTGTGGATCTAAGGGCGAACGCCTGCGCGGGGGGGGGGTAAGGGGGGCGCTCACCGGCAGGCCGGGCAGCGGCGGGAGGCGAACCGCGTGTCGGCAGCCGGTTAAATAAAGTTGATTCCGCGTTATTCGCCCCCAGCGCATCCCGCCGCGACGCCGCCCGCCGTTACCCGGCAACGGCCTCACCCCCGCCCGGCCCCCGCCGCGCTTTAAAGCGGCAGCGGCGGCGGGTTCGGCAGCCCCGGCCCTTCCCCTTGTCCCCACCCCGCCCCGGCTCGGTTTCACACCCCTCCCTGCCTCCCCCGGGGCGACGAGGGCGGCTATGAAATATTTAACGCAGCCCTGGCAGCGGTCCCCGGTCCAGCCGGCGGGGTCAGAGCGCCTGCCGGGCCCGGTGCGAGGACTTGGGTCGAGGTCTGCCTTGCAAAGTTTTGGAAGCGACGAGTTATTTGTCTCTAGGTCCGATTTTCTCAAGTTTAAGGGTCAGCCCTTCAGCGCGTCCAGAAAGGGGAGTGAATTTCTTTCACACGCTGAAAGTAAGTGGGAGTTTAGGGTCAGAGGACTGACAGAAGAATTAGAATCATTAAGGCTGAAAAGACCTCCAAGGTTATCAAGTCCAACCATCAGCCCCACATCACTGTGCCCACTAAACCATGTCCCAAAGTGCTAAATGTAAACATTTTCTGAACGCCTTCAGGGATGGTGACTCCACCTCTTCCCCAGGCAGCCTGTTCCAGTGCCTCACAACTCTTTCTATGAATATATTTTTCCTAATATCCAATCTAAACTCCCTTCGTGGAGACTGTGGCCATTTCCTCTTGTCCTATCACTTGTTATTCGAGCAAGGAGTCCTGCATCACCTCTCTGCAACCTCTTTTTAGGTAGTTGTAGAAGAGCAGTAAGGTCACTCCTCAGCCTTCTCCTCCCCAGGCTAAGCAATCCCAGTTCTCCCATCCACTCCTGAGAGCACAGAGAGGAGTAGGTGAGTGCCATATGTGTGCTTTCCACATGGAGAAATTGAAGAAGAAAAAAAAAAAGAAAACAAAAAAGTGCAAAGAAGAAACATTGTCAGGTCTTTCAAATGATTTTTGACATGAAGCTCATTTCTTTCTTTGGTACATCTATGCAAAGCAAGCACAAACAAGCAACCCCGTTGTCATCGGTGAGCCGAGTATAAGCTACAATAGGTTGTTTATATGTATTTCTGGACAGAGAAGCAACAATTAATACATTCCCTGAGGGTATAAAGCATCTATAAATTTAATCTTTTTTATGGAAGTTGCACAAGCTGCAAACTGGCTGGTATCTTTCCCGTGGATTTTGCTGAAATAGCCTCCACTAACTTGTCACCTTAGAATGTCTGGGCTTCCACTAGCTACATAGTGGCAACATACACAATTTCTAAGAAATCATCCTGTCATAACTCTTAATGCATTTTAACAAGCCCTTTATCCCACATCAAACAAGCTCCTCAACCATTCCTAGAACATCTCAGCTTTAATACAGATCTTTTTCCTAAGGTCATAAAAGATAAATAGTAATTCCTGCTAAAGCATTATCAGTCATATTTCAGTGTTTTCATGTTCTGGTAGTCATTAAACGTCTAGCTCGGTTTTCAGAATCGGGTTCCCTTGAGCATTCAAATGTAAAGAAGTTTATTTACTGCAGAAGGGATGGGGGAAAACATTGGTCTGAGGCACTGTGCAACACCTCAGCACGTAAAGCATTTCTAGATGAAAACAGTTAGACCATAGGCTTCCACGATACTATCAGCAATACAAAAGTAGAAGCTTGTGCACATCAAGAACAAGCCATGACTTTTAGAACACAATGGAAAGAGGATGGAAAACAACGCAGAAATAAAAACTGTGTTTAACAACCATCTCAGGACATCAAACAAGATAGGAACAGCTGTGAGTCATGGAGCATTCACTTGGCAAAAATGGAAACTCACCAAATGGCTAAAAATTATGGACTTGTATTTCCTGGCATTCCTGAAATATAAAAACTAGATTTTGCTGTGTCTCACTTCTTTCTAGCAACCAACAAGACTTGCTCCAAGAACCCTTTTAGATCTAAAAGGTATCCAAAAGGAAATTTGAGGCACGTTCATCACAAAATGTACTTTTTGTTATATTCTGCAAATACTTGACAGCCCCACCATCTCCCAAGTACACCACAGCATCTTCTGTAGTGCTCAGTTTGGGAAAATGGCCCTGACTCAGGTCACACCCTCTATCCCCAAAGATAAACAGCCCAGCAAAGATCACATTTTCTTTCTTCCTTTACATATTTCATCTAAATACAGAAAACAACAGCAGAAACCTTGCAAACTCACATTGCATGCCAATGGCATGATTACCCAGGTCAAAGATGACAACAGTTTTGTCAAGGACACCATTTTTACCTCAGGAATGATATCAGTAAGCTACCTGCAGGAGGTTAAATAGATGAGAAGGCATCCAAAGGCCTTTATGGTACAGTTTATATTGCATGCCTGTTCGTGGCTACAAACAAAAAACCTGAGTGTGAAAATGAAGGAAATATTACAAGTCCTGTTCACAAGTGTTTTCAAGGCTCTTTAATATACGTATATAAAAACATGGAAACTTGCTAGGCAAGAAAGTGCTAGTATCATGAAACAAAGTCCTGTGAAGAACTTACAATGCCCATTTAGCAGAATTAAAATTGCAGCACAAGGAAAATTACCCAATTTGAATGCTTCAAGCTTTTAGTTACAACTGTTCATCAGAGAAGAAAGCCTTCAGTAGCAACTGAGGTCCTTTAAGGCACACAAATGCCATTGGAGAGTGTTACCTGCATCAGAGTTGTGACAGAACTGGGACCCTAATCCTAATGATTCAGGACCTTATCATGGTAGATGGCATCACCTCAAAAAGCTTTCCATAATGCCTGCTTTATTAATCCATGGTTAGCAGAGACTCTGGACCTACTGACCACTCCAGGAAGTTGGAGCATGTCACTAAGGAAAAGAAATCATATAGCCTAATTTGTTATACAACAATCTGTGCCTTGACTAGAACATTTTGAAGGCTACATGCCTAAAATTTGTACGTTCTGAAGCAGGGATTTGATATGAGAAGTCATCTTTCTATATGAAATTATAAGCCCTCAAAAATATCAATTTTGCACATTCTTGGTGAAGTATCTTCTTGGAGGTGATAAAACCACAGGGGATACTTAAGTCTGCATGTAAAGCAAGCTTCACACAATCATTTCCAATTTCAATGTGCTCAACTTCTTAATTATTATAATCTTGTAGGAGAGAGAAAAGGATGAAGCAAGACAGGGAATGCAGCAAAACACTTACTCAAAACTCCAGTAAGAGAAAACTAGCCTGCAGAGTATACTATTGTACAGGTGTGTTTTATTTATACAGTCCAATACCAACTTAAAGTAATTCCTTTGAGTTATAACTCCAGGAACTACTGAGGCAGAGTTTCAGGTAATCAATTTCTTTCCCCAAAAGAGCATGGATGTTTCTGCCACATCACAATTGCTTTAAAATATTTTAATTAGTTGTGAGAAAAATCTTTGCAACTAATTCATTCATAAATTTTGCCTCTTCTGCTGCTCATAAATTGTTCTGAAAAACTGAAGAACCATGTGGTGTATCCAAACCTTCCATTTGTATAATGTTTTGCGAACACCTTATCCCAATATTAGCTCTATTTGTGCAGTGTTGACTAGTTGCATGCTATGATTTTTGCTATTATGTGAAGTGACCTATGGAGACTAACTCGTGCAACGTGGCCTTCAAAGATTGGGCTCAAGTGTACAATTCAAAGTTCACTTTCAGTGGATAACCATAAAGATTTGGTTTTATGAGTGCTTTTTCTCATAACACTACATCCTTTGAATATTTGCAGGAAATTAACATAAAAGATCCATTTGCATAGCTGAGTCAATATTTATTTCAAATTTAACTGTCTAGCAAAATTATTTTTCCCAGTATTTTGCAAGTAATAAAACTACAATGCAGGTACATTTTAATAGCTGGAGGGGAGTTGATCATGACAACCCAGAAATAATTAACAACTTATGTTTTAAAGGGGAGGAAATTCTGCATGAGCCAGTGAAATAAATATTAGAGTAAAATTTTCTGAAAGCACAAGAGTAGGCGGCAAGTATTTTATAGATCTGTTAAGAGCCTTTTAACAGCTTTAGAAATACAGTACATCACCGCTTACTTTAGCACCAAAACCTTTGTTTGTTACTAGAAAGACAGAAATGAAAGACTCTTCTAGGCAACAAATTTTACAGGCTTCCTTCACCTGAAAATACCAATCCAGACTGTACATCTCCACACAGTAAATCCAGTGAAAGAAAACCTCTGCAAAGACTTGTCAAAGTTTTTCTTTTGCATGACCCATGGTAGGCTATAATACTGGCCTGTCCAGGCAGGAAGGGCCATCATATACAGCTGAAGTGGTTGGGCCCTAATAATCAACCTTTTCTTTCCCTACAGCATTTCCACACCTTCCCCCAACCATTCCTTTATTAGCCTGTTCTCAAAAAAACACCCCATTCTCTAATTCATCCTCTGGCCTTCAACCTTTTCAATACATTATGTGTCCCTAATTAATCAAGTCTCTGTTTTCATCAACTGATTACCAACACCTTCTCCAGACACACAGTCAAATCCCTGTCTCTATTCCTCATTTCTCTTTAGACCCTATTTGATGGTTGCTTAATCCATAGCTGCTCTGCCAGGCAGCCTCTTCCATCCTCTTTTGCTTTATCATCGTTAAGCAACAAGCATCCTGCTCAATCTTGAACATTCAAGCTGTTCTCACCTTCCTTGCCCAAGCCTCCTTTCAGTAAAACATGATTCCACATCATCTTCCAACTTCACATTTCATCCCAAAGGAAGAACTTTCAGCTCTGCAGCTGCCTCCTTTCTCTGGTTTTAGTTACTGTCAATGTGTCTTCAGCATAGTCCTCAGGTAACAGCAGAGAAAGAGGACTGCTTCCTCCACTGCCAGGAGGAACATTCAGCAAACAACCAACAGAAATTCTATGAAGAAATTACACCTGAGACATTACAGAAATTTTAAAAAAAGACAATCCTTATTTCAAGTGTCAGACAGATTCGCCAAATAATTTTTCTTCAAAAATCTATCCCTCCCTTATTTTCAAAGAATGATAAAATTGTTCTCCCATTATTGAAAAAAAACCCCACAAAAATTCACCACCAGTGAAACTTTGACTTAGCACATTGACAAACTAGAAAGTTACATTAGGATTTGTCCAAGTTTCATATAAGTAAGCAAATTTTTGAAGACAAATTAGCTTGTTATTTGATTGAAAACTGCACCACACAACATAAGCATACTCGTTTCCTCTTCTAAATACTCAACTTCTGCTTTTCCTTCCTGAAAAATCCCTATTTCACAGTTCTCAAAATACTTCACCTATCTTTGTCATATCTTTTGCCAAAACCCCTGCATTTGTATCCTTCAGCTTCTAAATTCACTTTTATTTCACAGGCCCTCCTGTTTCTTCTTGCAAATCACTACAGTAAATTCACTCATATTTATCATTCCCAAGGATGTGTTACTTTCCCAAACATCTTCCTCTTATTTGCTCCTGTAAGGATCTTTTCACTTTCTTATTCAGACCAACTCTTCAACCAGCATCAGGTCCCTCAAACTTTTATCTTCTGCCCTCTGAATCCTTATTTCCCAACAGTTTCTTCTTCTGCTTTTCAGCCTCTCTGTCCTTCACAGCACACAGACCTCACTAATTCTCTCACCCCTAGTGTTCCCTTTCTATTCCTATTCAGCTTCCCTTTCCTTTAGAAGTTTTCACCCTGAACTCACCTCAGTCCAAAGTTCTCCAGACTTTGTGGTAAATTCTTTTTCTTCTCACATGCTCTTTGTTTTCTCTATGTCCAAAGGGAGACACCTGGAGGAAAATATGTTATCACTATGCATTACCTAGCTGCCAGGGTAATAAACCAAATAATAACAGGGTAGAATCTTAATCTCTTACCTGCACAAAACACATTCCAGTTCCCCCCATGACAGGGAGAACAATTAAACCCTTCATACTGCATCAATTACATTCTTAGTAAGCAGCAAGAATAAAACATAGGGAAGAAGCAGCTGATGACTTCTCCCTATCTGCTCCCCTCCATGAGGAACTAAGAAGAAGCCAAGCTGGGTATAGGCCTGTTTCCTTCCCTTCCTCCCACCCCTTTACAGCTCACCTGTGTCAGCACAGTGAGTGTTGCCTTCTCAAGTAACAATTATCTCTTCTATTATTTTCCAGCAACCAGGACTAATTTACTCCCCTGGCCCTGAAAGGACACAGCTGCCACAGAAGCATACTGCAGTTGACTTCAGACTGATATGGAGCAAGAACTTTACCATCAGTACTATTTTGCTCCAAAGTTCCCCTGTTATATTATATGCTGTCTTTTAAACGCATGCAGGGCCTGTAGAAGCCACATGCTTTTCTTTAAAGTAGTGCTTCCTCTGCTCCTGGCACCACTTTTCTTCAAGAACAGTTTAAAAAATGTCTTTCATTTAATGAGACAGCCGTCTCCCCAGAGCCACTGAGTTAAGCTTGTTACACTTCCACCTGTGAGTGAAACACATTAACATTATTCATCCTCCTAACTTTGAGATGTTCATTATTCCCAGTTATCTTCAACAAGTATTATATCTGCTGTAACTGCATACACATTTTTGCATAAAGTAATTTTGTGCACCTTGTTCTATATTGTAAATTCAGAGAAGCATTAGCATACACTGTAGGATTTTGTACTTTTCAAGAACCGCAGGATAAGTATAGGCTAGTTTAAATAAAATAAATGGACATCTTTCTCATAATAAAATTCAGATGCTAGATTAAGGGAGGCTATCTGAAGAGGAAACAAAACAGTTAGAAAATCCAAATTCTAATCAGAGCTCAGAAATGAGAAACTGTGCATGTCTGTGTCCTAGTTTCCTCATCTACAAATCAAGAAAATTGATAGTCACTTTAGGAAAGCACTAGGATATCTTCAGGAAGGAAGAAAATACCAACGAATTACCAAGTGCAATAAAATTTCCCAGTTTAACTGTCAAATGTCAAAACGAACCCTTTTTCTGAAGTTCAGGAAAGTGCTTAACTTAGCAGTAAATCTAGCTGAAATTACTAACAAAAAGATCTACTACTAAAAGTCAAAAAAATACAAGTGACATATGATGGGTGAATGCTTCAAGAGACCGGTGCTATGAAAGGCCAGAGGGCAGTCAATAATTAATATCCCATGGCAAAAGAAAACTGATAGTAGGATCCTGCATCTTTATAAATGTCCCCTCTAGGATCAGCTAAAACAGAAAAAGGATCAATAACGTGAAAATACAAGCTAATAGTCACAGCAAGGAATCATGGATTTGCATCTCCACTGGTGAAGATGTTATAAAGGAGAAAGACTAGAAAGTCCTTCAAAGTGCTAGGTGATGGCATGTGGAAGCAGAAGAGGCTCCCACAGTAAGAGAAGTTACTGTAGAGGAAATAGTCCTTTTGTTGTTCTCCACAAAACCCCCAGTGGAGTATCTCTTTGAGGAAAGGCTGATTTAACCTCATTTGAGTTTAATAATTAAGGCAATCTAGAAAGCATGAGAAGTAAGTCCAGTGGGAGGTAAGGATACAGCACAGGAAGCATGTCAGGACAATCCCAGGGAAAGGAGGCTGCTAGAGGATGCAGCAGAATCAATCTAACAGCTGACTGCTGCCCAAATGGGCAGTCCTGCTCCACCCAGAGGATTTAGCAGATTGAATCCACTCACCAAGGAGTCAAGTAAGTGCCAAAGTCGGGTACAGGGGTATTGGCAAGAACAGAATCACCCACACGAAGCATAGCAAGGCTATAGATGACCTCAGTCTGCTTTGAGGAAACATATCCCACAGTGTGTATTTATTTGATCCTTAAAATCTCTTTCCAAGGCTGTAGAACAATTGGCAGCTTTTGAACAAGTTACGTACAGAGGCATGACTTTCAAGACATTATGCTTCCTGGTGTCTGTTTCCCAGGAGCTTTAGAGGGGAAGAGGTCCCAGAAAATTTTAAGTATCAAAACCACTCAAAACCAACTAGCTAAGTCAAAGAGGGAGATCTAAATTAGTTATACTGCTGATGGAAAAGGAGAAAGAACTCAGTCATGATATGTTCCTTTTGGCTGTATTCAGCCCACCTATGATTACACGTACGTCCTTGAGAAGGCACAGCATTTCACCCACGATCATAATGATACATCAGAAAACAGAGGAAAAGGGACAGAGTGTGTAAGTAGGAAAATAGGACATCACTAAATAGACAAAACCATACGAAAGTGCATTTCATTTGTTTTGTGAGATGTAGAACTACTTCATACCATTATTGCATTGTCGTGGTCATCCTAATGAATATGTGCAAATGTCAGTGCAGTATTTATCAAGAGTATGCAAAATCTGCAATTTGGTACAGCAACAGTCCAACTGACTCTTTGAAATCTCTGAGGAAAGGTAAATCGTAATATCCCAGTTTCCCCAAAGGAAGAAAAATAAACTGTATGTGCATCAATATGCTTATACAGATATAGCTGAAGATTAGGGAATGCACTGTTCTAGCTTTATTGGTATCACTTAAAAAAAAATGCAGCCTGTGCATACAGAGAAGGTTTAAACGGCAGGCAATGATCCCTTTGCATTTGTACACAATTTATGTTTAATATTATATAAGTATATACTTTTAATCAGGAATATTTGCTTAATATATATTTTATAAATCTCATAATTAAGAGATTCTTCTTGCAGAGGTGGTCTTAGAGCAATGAAAAAACACCAAGCTCGAGTGAGGGGTGATAAACAGCCAGGAGTTCCTATAGCCTCAGCTACATATCCATAGTCTTAGGCAGGGACTGGACAGAGAAGTCTCATACCATTAGGATACAATGCAAAGGAGAGTGACAGCTGCATTCACAGGAAAAGCCTCAAGACCAGTGAGAACACATGGCTTGGCATGGGCCCAAGCAACAATGTCGAGGTTTAAATCCTCTCATTCAAGGACACCTTGACAAAAGGGGGGGGAGGGGGGGGAGCAGGAATTAAAAATCACATAAACATCTATATTTGTGCCTTTGAGCATTTGGATGTTCAGGATGAGTAGAAGTCATTACCGCAATTTTCTACACGTGGAATATTCATTTATTATGTGAATTTTGCCAAGTAAAGATACCAACATTTTATCAGCATAAGATGAATACAACTAAGTAAGAATGAGAAACATTCCAGCTTTCAGGAGCAAGATGATTCCTAATAAATACTCTTATTTTAATATTGAAACAGTGCAATTTACTTCCTATTCACTAAAATAGACTCCAAAAATACCTGGAATACACACTGCTTTTACTGAAACTAATTTCCAGAAGGCAGCAATTATTTTTTCAACAAATCTTTACAAATTATTAAAGAAGTAATTGTCTAAGAAAAAAAACACAGAAATATTCACCTTATTTTTTTTCAAATTCACTAAAAATTATCTCAGTCATGTAAGCATTTCACTGTACATCCAATGATTTGACACTTCTGTTGTCTACTCCAGGAGTTTAGACAATTGAGATTATTTTAAGTTTAAAAGTGTTTCTAATTTTGAAATAGGTCCATTTTCCTCCATAACAATCTAGTGTTCCTCAGCTGAGAAAATTAACAAATGTTTGAAAGTTTCGTGTAGAAGGCGCTGTATATTTGGAAGAAAGCAAAACCTACTGTCTTCAGTAGTCCACCCTAGAAATAAATCCATTATGAATGATAAATGACTGGTGATATTCCTTCCTAGTTTCAGTTAATAGATCCTTCAAGGAATAGAATTTGATATTATGTAAACTTTTCTGGATACATTTCAGCTTATAAGCTTGTTCATAAAGATCCATTCCAGCTGTAGCTCTGATCTTGCCAGCCATCCCAGGAGGACTGAACTTTGATCTTCTGTTGAGGCTTATTAACTTTTCAGGAGAGCTAGTAATGGCATCAGGGTTCAGATGAAGAGATGACAGGCTGGTGGTTCTTTTACTTTTGACAGTTCATTATTTGTGGGCAGAGTGGATCACCCGCACCACATCATTTCTATTCTACTGGGACTTTTTTCTCTTTAAATAAAAAGGAGAAATCTAAGTGATTTCAGAACAGACATAACTTTCCACCTTTATCCTTGCAACCAAAGTCCCTGTCTGTTTAAGGAAAATGCTTAGAAGTTTCTAGTGCCATCAAAATTTGTTGCTGGCTTTTAATTCTCTGTACATAGAGCCCATCTGGTACAAATTTCCAACTTAGTTTTACCTAAAGTCAAGATATAAAGAAACTTTAAAGGTTGGGGGGTTTTTTTCCCCCTTTTTTTTCATTTAATGCAAAAAACAAGAATGTATTTGAACTACATCATCATTGATATTTAGTCATATTGGTGAAAGTACTATAGTTTCTCCAAGGCCAAACAAAGCTAGGACCTCACTATCCTTGTAAGGAAGCATTAGATTGTACTTCTAATGGTATTTGTTCTCTATGGGACAGACTAAGTCTTTAGTTATTGCAAGTGCACTTTGAAATAATTTTTTCCCATGATGAAATGCATCCTTAACCTCCTGTGCTGGTTGAACACATTATAATTCATCATATTAAAAGATATTTCATAGTTAAGATTCATCTTTCCCAGTTTATTTTTGACAATAAGGTATTATTTGCCTGGAGAACCAAAATATGAAATTTTATACCAAAACAGTTGTCCTCCACAATTCAGAAATTTATCTTATCTTTGGGCCTTCTATCAATAACCTGATCAAAACCTGTCAGAAAACTTACTCAGAAGGGCTGGGGGACATAAAAATGGTATGAACATCTGTAGCAGCTCTATAGAAATTCTAAATTGAAAGTCATTATATGGTTGAACTCAGAGCAGTTGTACAACAGCAGCGAAATCTGGGAAACTCTGAAGCTGACTTGAACCTTCAAGGTGTTTGGACATAGCCCAGAGTCCTGACTCAGGACCTCCAGCATGACACAAAAATAAAAACAACATAGGTTACCCAGCTTAAGTCTTGTTTCTCTGTATTGTTTACTCATTTCAACTGTTAAACTGAAGTGTCAAAATAAAATTATGTGTGCAATCTGAGAAACATTCTTTCTCTTCTGACAGATTCACAGAGTAGTCCGATTCTGCTGAAGTGAAGCCCGCTTCAATAAAGTTGATTCATAATCCTTCCTGGGCACTTTTAAAATGAAAGGATAACTAAAACTGAACTGTGGTGAAGGGTTCACTCCCCATAACCCATGCAGTGTCATACACATCATCTAGTATCAGACTTGGCCTCTCTTCCCATTGCCAGTGTTCCCTCCTACTTGAATAAGAGGAAATCCCCTTGTAGGCAATAGAATAAAAAGTAAGCTGACAAGATACAGCATCTCATCTTTGCTTTGCTCCCTTCCTCAGCTCCCCATCTTTTTATTTTGAGCATTTTCTATAAAGGCTTTGTGTACGAAGTGCCCGCTAGTCTTCAACATTCATGACCAATATGTCAATCTCTTACAATCGAGAACTAGGATTCTTCTCTGTGTCACGTAAAGCTCCTGAGGGTGTCCACTGATACATCAGGGAAGCCTGAACTAAACCACCAACAGCAACACATATGAAGAGAGCAGAAATAGCATGAGGAGCAGGGTGTTTGTTTCACATGATGCCATGAAGCCAAATACTGCTGGCTATACAAGGCATATGTGAAATACTGCTAGTTTGATAAGTAGGACACATTTTTATAAATTTAAATAAAACACTGAGCATCACTGAAATCATTTGGAATCTGTTTGATACGTTATTCCACAATGATAGTTGGATGGCAGTGACCAGGAAATTCAAAGATGCTGAAAACCTTCCTTTGAAGTTGCCAGGCTGAACACTAGCTTTTTATTATAGAAACTGCCCCCTCCTCAGTGGAAATATTGAGAGCTTATTTGACTGTATGGCAGATGAATATAGAAATGAAGTATTCATGGATGTTTCTCCAATGCACTTTAGCCTGAATGTGGAGGACCTACCTGTATGTAAGTACTCAGTCCATGTTTTCTCAGCCTTTTACTTCTCTCTTTAGGAAGCCAACAAGGGGGACAAATTCTGTGATGAGTGTATCTGCTCAGTGGAAACTACTTTATTTGGATACTTATGTTGTTTCTCTCCTGATGTATCTTGATTGAGACAAATTTACATTTATACAAGCATCACACAATAACAACTGTGTTGTCATCAAATCAAACTATATCAAATTGAACCAGCAGGCAAGGAATGAAATATTCCCATCATTTAGTATTAAATTCCAAAAAATATATATGTAGGACCAAAGTAATATTCCTGTTCATTCCTTTTCCACTTGAGCCTTGCTTCAAATATTAAGCAACTTAATATTTACTTGTACCCTAATTCTTGAGGGGAGATGTTAAAAGCTGTGGAATTCCCAGCTAAGCAGTTGCAGGTAGAATAATGTCATACAAGTTTTAAATACATGATGAATACCTTTATATGCCTTTTGTGCTGAGTACAGAGAGGCTTTTCTGGGATTAATTTAGTCTATCTAAGTTATGTTCCTTTGGAGTTGAGACAAGGAACCAAGGTGCTTCTTTCTGCTACTATCTGACTCTAAGGTTTGTATCTTGATTTTCTCATATGAATAGTAAATACATTAAAGGTATATTTTACTTAGATATAAGAAATGTTCTAAAACATTACTGTTGTATGAGAAGACTGTTCTCTGAATCAACTACAAAATTCTTCAGTGCGTTTCATATTTAAATGCTTAATATTGTAATTAATATTAAACAGTTTTCAGCCAACTATCCCAGATCAAAAGAAACATAAATGAGCTACTTTCTCGTAGGCCCCTTTCAGGTACTGGAAGGTTGCTATAAAGTCTCCTCAGAGCCTTCTCCTCTTGAGGCTGAACAAGCCCAACTCTCTCATATGGGAAGTGCTCCAGCTCCTCTGGTCATCTTCATAGCTCTCCTCTGGACCCATTCCAAAGGCTCCATTTCCTTCTTATGTTGAAGATGCCAGAACTGGACACAGTACTCATAGAATCATAGAACAGCCAGGTTGGAAGAGACCCACCGGATCATTGAGTCCAACCATTCCCATCAATCACTAACCCATGTCCCTCAGCACCTCATACACCCGACCCTTAAACACCCCCAGGGAAGGTGAATCAACCCCCTCCCTGGGCAGCCTCTGACACTGCCCAATGACCCTTTCGGTGAAATTTTTTTTCCTAATGTCCAGCCTGACCCTCCACAAGAGAGGAATAGAGGGGCCCAATCACCTCCCTTTGCCTGCTGTCCACACTTGTTTTGATGCAGCCCAGGATATGGTTGGCCTTCTGGGCTGCAAGAGCACATAGCTGTCTCATGTTGAGCTTCTCATCAATCAGCATCCCCAAGTCCTTCTCTGCAGGTCTGCTTTCAACTACATAATCCCCATCCTGTATTGAAACCATGGATTGCCCCAACCCAGGTGTAGGACCTTGCTTTTGGCCTTGTTGAACCTCATGAGGTTCTCACAGGGTCACTTCTCCAGCCTGTCCAGGTCCTTCTGGATGACATCCCGTCCTTCCAGTGTGGCAACTGTACCACTCAGCTTGGTGTCATCTGCAAACTTGTTGAAGGTGCAATCGATCTCACTGCATATATCATTGATGATGATATTAAACAGCACCGGTCCCAGTACAGACCCCTGAGGGACACCACTTCTTATGGATTTAGGCAATCCAGAAGACTCCTGGAGTACATTCAAGGTAATTTCTTAATGCAGCTAATAGTGACCCCCAACTGAGGGGATGCAATACTGGACCTGATGATCACGAAAATACAAGTGAACTCATCAGCGATGTCAAGATCGTAGTCAGCCAAAACTTATTTTGACTAGTTACAGGCTAGCTCTTCAAGTAGCATGAAGACATCATAATACTATTCTCACCACAAATGTAAACCATACCCAGTGGGTCTGAAGACTCCTACTGACTAAAATCTCAGCTGAAGATGTAGCTCACAATTTAAAACTCACTGAAAAACATTAAAGCTTCAAACTTAATATTTGCTTGTGTTCATGCTAAAAAGCTCAATGACTATAATAGTCATGGAAAATTAACGCTGAAGGGACACAGAGTAATTTAGAATGAATTTGGTTTAAACATAGATGAAGACAATTCATTTGCCTGATTGCCTAGAGAAATGAAGTTTTGGATGATGAAGTTGAGGCCAGTTGTTGAGAAAATAGGAAACTGAAAAAAACGGGAAGAATATGAGAGTGAAGACAGAAGTCAGCAATGAGGAGAAAACTGCCTAATTGTTACAGGAATAATACAAGAAAGCAGACAAACTGGAGGAGAGCAAAACCACACTTTTGAGGAACTGTAAGGTATGTTATTAGAAATTTTCAGCATAAAAATTGTAAGTTATTATAAAAATCTTATTTCTGCTTTTAACTATCTGGGAACCTTTCAAAGAGACTATCATAAAATATTTTCTGGGTAGAATTTTTTTTTTCCTGCCATGTTTTTAATTTGTTGCTGGAGCCAGACCTACTCTTCTGCTCTCTGGTCACCAGTCTGTCATAAGGAGACTCAGACTCAGCATCCACAGTAGGAGGATGTCATTTGTGCATAAGCTGGTCACATCATCACTTCTCTTCTAGACCTAGGACCCTACCACATACGGATAGATTCAGATCTGTCAGGCATCTTAAAAACTGGAGGTAACTGGCCACCTATCTGCAACAATAGGGACAGTCTGAGGAATTCAGCTTTACCATTTTGCAGTCTGCATTTCAACAAAACCCATCAAATTGGCTGTGACCATTATGAGCTTCTAATTAAACCTCTGAAGACAAGGACATAGGCAATTAAAAAGGAGGGAAAAAGAAAAAAAACCAAGCCAGCAAAAGACCAACTTTTCCTTTGAAAGCCCTCAAATACTACAGAGCTTATAAAGCAAAAGGAGATGCAAGATGCACTGTGCCTTGGAGTGGTCTCTTTCAGTTTGGCATAGAAAATATATAGCTGAAGGTTTGTTTCTCCCAAACCAGAAAGCCTGCATGAGTCCATAGGTTTGAGATAGGTGCTCAAATAAATTCTATTTTAGTGAATACATATTGGAAAGAATATATCTTTGAAATAATACTCTTACTTTAATTCACACCACAATCACAAAGCTGTTCACTGTGACATTCTTATAGTGCAAACAATTTGGTGGCATTTAAAGAAAACATGATACTTTGTTTTGCAAGCCAGCCTGAAAACACAACGCCTACCTAATGTATAAAACAGTCTCATTAATTCTTACTGGTGACTTAAAGAATAAAATAACAAAATAAAACTACGTGGAGGTTAATGCAGATACCAGATGGGAGACTTAGAGAAATGTCTGCAGTTAGCAGCATGAGGAAATCTGAAGGCCAATATGTGCAGACATTATGGTAGATAAGGTAGTGGAAAGTAATCCTCACAATGAGATAATATAGCTTTTTCATATAATTATTATATTTGAAAAACGTAGAAACTTCATTTGAAATATCGACATCTAGTCAGCATAAGCTATAACATTAGTAGGCTGAGTAAAGAGAATAAATAGTTTTATCCTATTTAATCATAAATTTGGTTTAATGACCTTTATCTGATTATGTGAGCAGCCCAAGCAACAATATTAAATAAATAAATAGAATATTAAAAGATTGTTAGCAGATAAGCTGCTTGAAAATTTCCAAATTAAATGTATTTGGAGGAGGAATCTCTGTCATTTAACAGTATATACATTTTCAAAATTAACATGACTGCACAGGTGCTCCAGCTGAGCCTCAAGCCCATTGCTGCTCCTGCCCATTGTGGTGAAAAGCCTTTGTCTCCCTGCTGGGAATCAAGGTTTTTTTCAGGAGAGATGTTGGTTTAGCTCTTAGTTGTGTAGTTTGTCTTTTGACAAAACCTGAAAAAGCCTCATAACTAAAAGGTCTCATCTTTCTTTTCTGCTATACACAAGTAATTATTAGATAGTTTTCTACTGTGCTTGATCATAAGAATAAATTGAAAAAGAATATATATATATATATATGGGGTTGTGCTCTTAATCTTGTATTAAAGACAGGTAACAAGTTTCTGCTCCCAGGTAGGTGGTGCACTACTTCACACCATTTGTTCCACCTTGCCATACACATTTTCTCAGCAATAGTACCAACATGAAGGAAATCACAGTTCCTCCCTTCCACCACAGTTTTCTCCTGTCTTTAATTTTGCTTCCAACCTTCATTTACTTAGAAATTTATTGTGCAGTTAAACCTCGAACTTGTCTGGAGAACTGATTTGGTTTGAGAAGATTTTTTTTCCTCCAAATTTAGAGAGGAGGAGGGTAGGAGAAATTTGTTTATTTGGTTATTGGAGGTGTGGGACATTTGATTGTTTTTATTAAACATAAGCAAGATCAATTCCCTAGTCTTGTTTCCAGCATCACCATTAAAAGCTGATGACACACAAGAGCAGACGAAAGATTTAAACCAGCAGTGCTGCCAAAGACAGACCTTCACAATGAGTCAAGGTGCCTGCTAAATTTCTAAACAGGCTTTATTAGTAAAGCAAAAATAACATATTATAAAGAAGTTCTGAAATGCAGGTGTTATCCCAGAATGACACTGGTTGTATGATCAGGACAGATAGTGCTTTATCCTGGCTTATGGATATATTTGCATCTAGAGATTAAAATGAGAATTTTATCCCATTGGCATGTGTAGAATGCACTTTCTATTGGGAAAAGAAGGTTGCAACCTAAAGTTCTATCTTTGCAAAATATTTATATACATACATATACATGCTGGATAGAGCAGAAAAATAAAATATTGGAGGTAAATAAATGAGGCATAATATAGGTTAAAACAATACATTTGTGACTGACATTTTATCCTTGCAAGTTTCCCCACTCTAAAATACTCTGCAGCTGAGTCTTCTACCTTTAAATTTTCTCCAGTCCCTGAACTTTATTTTCCACTCTTGCAAAGTTACCTAACTACTCAAGGCAAACACGGAAAGCAACTACTTTCCTCACCAGCCAGCAATTCCCTAAATGAAGAGCTAAGCACTCCTTAAGCGCTGCTGAGTGGTACCTGCTGGCAGAGCTCAGCCAGATACCTTGCTGAGCAGCTATTCTGTTACAAATGACTCCCACACCTACACCCCTATACCCAGTGAAATGCCCATCTTGCCCTGCACCCTAAAAGAGGCTCAGTTGAGGTGCAATTTTCTAGATAAATACGTAATTTAAGATGAAAAGCAAGTATAAGTCCGTAGAACAGAGTATATGATAGACACGTGGTATTTTGCTAAAGATTTTTTGCTTTACTTGCTGCAATAGGTTTCTGCTAATGAAACATTTATATTGAAGATTCAAAATATATATATAATATATGTCTCATGAAATGACTTAGGTATGCAATAAGAACCATACTTTGTTATATATATTTGATCTTGAAACAGATATCATATTAAAACTATGTAAACATGAATACATATAAGAGTAATGAAAAAAAAATCTGATATTGACAGAACAATGAAATTCAGATTTCTAAAGAATTGCATTCCCCTGCTCTCCTTTCTCATCAGTATCCCAGATTTCCCCTTCCATATCTTTTAAGCCACCCTAACCATACCTTCAGCCTCCTTCCTTGACTTTAATGGGAAGATTTTCTGAAACTTCTTGTGCACAAATAGTCAAAAAGTCAAAGAAAGTAACACTGATCCTCAAACTTTCTGTCAGAGGAGGTATTGTGAGCTTCTCCATCTAGCTATTACCTTCCATGAAACTTGTCAGAACTGAATATTTTCAGCATTTTTATCCTCTCCTCCCCCTGCCAATTCAGGATGGAATAGGACAGTGGGCTATAGAACAGAGTAGGTGGAAATTACTACAGCCTGAGCTTTACAGTTTAAGAAAGCATAGTTTTTTCCTTACACAAACTGCAAGAACAGATGCTAATGCTTTCTAGCCTTCTTTGCATTCCACTGAATGTATTTGTTTGGGGAAATATAAATGACAAATTGACTTTTAGATTAATGGCTACCATATTGGTAATGTACAAATCACTTTTAACAGCTGCTATTAACTTGGTAAAGAGAAGCTCGCTAACTGCTCTTTAATTAAGTACACATAATGACCTTAAGGGGATTAGTAGTCTTGTCTGATAATCAATAAGCATGGCAAGATTGCTGCCCCATAGACAGGGGCTGGAGAACAAAATTAATCTGTGCAGATCAGGTCTACTTAGTTTGGGTTTTTTTGCTAAAACTGCTTCAAATTACTTCAGTTTAGTATATTTATTAAAAAAAAACAGAGTGGAAGATGTGTTATATGAGATTTTTCCTCATTTAGCTAGTGTTGAAATGGCATATGTGCTTATTAAGAAAATCCTGTAGTCTGAGCAAGAGCTAGTGCAGAGCAGTTTAGAAAAAATTAAAAAAAAAAAAAAAAGCAATGAATACCCATGTTGTAGACTGCAGAGAAAACCAAAGGTAGAAGGAAAGGACACTGAACATAGTACCTAGAAGACCTAAAGTGGAGCATTGTCCCCACAAAACAATCTCCACAAGTGGCAAAACTCCTGCCTGCCATTACTCAAAGCTTGAATTGCCCTGCCTGTGCATGGATTTCCCTTCCTTCCCTTACTTGGGCCACAGCTATTCCTGAGTATTTCCTAGAAATAGCTGGAAGGGACACCTGAGCTCAGGACCTTTATTCTCACCATGATTACTATTTGATAACTTTTCAGATGAAATCCTGCTCACTTTCCATGACATCTGGACCCCCTCCACCCAGCCATGAACACACAGACACCCCTTCCATAACCTGGCCTTCCTCCGATTCTTGGAGGCACACACATTGTTTTCTCTTCCCCGCCTCAATGCCCTGCCCTTCCTTTTCTTCCCTACACAAAATGATTACAAATCAGGCTCCAGCAACACCAATTCTGCCTTACTTAGCTGATTAAATACAATTATTCTGTCCCTTTCCCAGCAGCTCACCTTGTTGTAGCAAGAATTCTCCACCACAAAAAAAGGGTGTGAAGGACTAGCAGCACCAGGAACATCCACCCTTGATGCCTCAGCTCTAATGTTGCTTGGAGAGCATGTTGTCCCATTTCACACAGGTGTCTCTGCTCAGCGAGAGACATTAGATCCTCCCTAGAGGGACCTGTGAGTGTTGTGTTCTTCCTTCACATAACATGAAATAGTTTTCTGGTTGTCATTGGCTAGGAAAGTTCATCCTTACTCATGGTTTAAGAGAGACAGAGGAGGTGTTACACATTATGAGTTTGTGTGCAGGACATACTTCAAGACAAATTTTTGTCCATTGGATGAAGCATAGCAACGTTACTCCTTCCATATGCCTAGCAAACATGAGATAGTGTTTTCAAAAGAGAGTCATGGAGGTAGAATTTTTTTCCCCCCTACTTATTTTTAACATCTCTGTGTCCACCTCGAGATACATGTTTCAACCCAGTAGAAAGATTCATCCCTCCAGTTTGAGGGCTGATGCTCTAATGGTTTAGAGGAGAAGCCAGCAAGCTGTTCACTGCAATAACATTGCAAGTATAAAAAGCAGAGAAAAGCCCAAACTGGCAAAAATACACTCCCTTCTGAATAACCATCTTTCAAGCACAAATGTAAACTTTCAAACTGATAAGAATTTGTATAACTTAAGAGAAATAAGCAGTTATGCTTAGGCGTAGTTTGTGAACAGTATTGTTAGTTCTTCCATTTCCCTGAAAATAAAATTCCCCTCTAGCTCTTTCAGTTCAAGCAGTCATACCTGCAGTAAATCAAGTGACTTAATTGTAAAAGCGAAATGTAAGCGGTATATTGACACTTATGCTTTCTAATTCTGTGTCCCACAAACGCATGTTAACCTGACTCCCTAAGCAGGGGTAATTAGCTTCCAAAAATAACTGCTTCTATAGAAGGTGGAACACAGACGTCGAGCTTGCCTTCACATAGTTCAACTTCAGCTGTCAAAGGGCACAGAAAAACACGCATACTGCCCAGAATAGACCTCTATTGCACTCAGCTTAAGAAAAGCCCTTGCACTTGATTAAGCACTTAGTACATGGTGACTTGATCAGGATCCTCTCACTGTTATTTGTACCCACTCACCATTTCATTAAATTATATTTTACCTTCCATGATACACATAAGTTTCTAAAGCCTCCATATCAGAAGTCCCTTCACTGTTCGTGCTTATAAGTGCTTTACCACCCACCCAGTCTGAACAGTGATAATCCACATAGGCTTCAGGATGCCAAGATTTTTAGTCATAGTTAGAATAAACCACCAACCTGATGTGCTTGAAGTGGCTCCTACTAATGCCAGTATTCCTCTTCAATAGTACCTGGATTAGATCTTACAGCTAAGATCTAAAACACATCTGAGTCAATATAGAAAATCACCTTCCCTCTTTCTGCCTTAAATACAGAGGGATTAGGACCTCCTGTTCCTCAGGCTTAATTGTCCCAGGACATTACTTACACCTACACCAACTGACAGCAAATTAGGGCAAAGCACCTGGAAGACTTGTGCTGTGTGCAGGTGTAAGTGGAGAACCAAACAGCTCCATCAGCTCCAGAGAAGAGCCCAGCTCAGACTGTCCTTTGCCCAGGGCAGTGGCAAGCAGAAAACAGGGCCAGGACGCTATGGCTCTTCACACCTTCCTGAATTATCCTGCTTCTTAAAGAAAACCTAAGTTAGATCTGCCACTCTATCTAAAAATTCAAATTCCAGTGTTCTGGGTTTTCTGTTAAGATGCCTCTCTATCCCGGCATCTGCTAGCTACTTCCTCAGCCTTGTGGGCCCAATTCATATTCTGCACTGACTTAAAAATAATAATAAATCAATGTAACTCCTTAGGCTAGGCTGTTATAAAATGGACATAATAAATAAAGCAAGCTACAGTCTTTATTCTCTTCCCTTTTCCTTTCTGCAGATTTTACTTCCCTCTTCTAAAGAGAACATGACCTCAACTTCAGATTCTTCCAATCCTTGAGCATGCTTGATGACTTCTGTTTGCTACCCCTTCTGGCCACTGTATATTTGTATGTAATGCTGCTCCAGACCCCCATTGCTGCTGGCATTGTCTATACATTGTAAATAGTTTTTCTACACGTTTGGGAAGTCCTTTCTGATATTCACTGTTTTGCCAAAATGAAGTTTATTGAAAGAAGTGCAGTATGGCTGGACCACAGTGCCAAATACAAATGATTTATCCTGAAGCTGGAACATCTGTTAAGATCATTTGACTTCAAGAACAGCACTTTTGAACTGTTTCAATCCAAGGAGTGTGTTGTGCTTCAAAGCTATTGAGTCACATAGCTTCTGACACCTGCTTTTAGATGTTGATAGAGTGAACAAAGATGAATAAAGTCGTAGAGTCACACATTGTAGGGATTTGGTTGCCAGGTACTGTTACATTCACTGCGGTGTGACCCTATGTGAGCCAAGTGTGATATATTTTCTATGAATCATGCACACTCAACTATGCTGCAGATGTTCTCCTCATTAAAAAATATATCAGGAAGTAAATGAAGCAGGGATACAAGTTAGCTTTACTTCCTATTTGACATCACCTTCCTTACCCCAGCTGTTTCTATTGTAAGTCTATAAAGAAGTGGTACAGTCCTAAAAGGATGCTGTAGACTCTTGTTTTTCTTGGAGCTATAAACCATGTCGCAGATAGGCTTGCAGATCCTTTTGTTATGCTGCTCTTGTGAAAATGTTTTGTAGTGTAAAGTGACTGACCTTAATCTTTTCACGTTGGGAGCTGAATTTTTTTTCCCCTGAATCTTCTGGTTGTAAGACAGAGTCCATTTATATGTAAGATATAAGAATAGCCTGGCTCAGCAAGTCATTTAGAAAGACATTTGGTCAATGTAAAGGAGCAAAGGAAGGAGGGGGAAGGGATCCCCCTCTCCATTGTACACTTTCGTCATGGTCACCTTGTGAGTGGGTCTCTGTATCGAGGTGACAAAGGAGCAAGGGAATCAATGTAGGAACTATGTAAAACCTCATATATTGCAAGTATAGGCACGTTTACATCTTACAGCATTATCAAAGTCCATCTTAACCATTTGCCCGAAATCCATCAATGTACCACAAGCTCAAATATATCAAAGACACATTTTCTTTTGTTGCTGTAGTTGGAGGATAAGATATAAATGGGAGAGGACAAAAAGTCATGGAAAAAAAATTGAAGAACTTCTTCATTTTACTCCAATCTGAGATGCAAAGCAAAACCAGTGCAGTGCTGTAGTTTTCCGCAACCTTCATTGTTACTTATAGCTTGCAGAGTTGGCCTCAAAAAGTGACTATTCCCTCCAAGAATAGTTTATCTTATCCATCTGTAAGGAGTGGAATATGTAGACAATATCAGTCCTTGTCTACATACGTGGACTGATTCATTATTTCCCATAGCATTAGTGGGACACAGGAGCTTATCTCTACCCTAGAGGTGGAAAAGAGGCAGTAAATAGATGTCCAAGTTCACATGGCCAGACTAGATCAGGACAGGAACTGATTATTATGGATTTGTAGCCCTTCACCCCATTGCTACTCGCTAGAAAAAAACCTCATGGCCAGGTTGCTGGCACTGCTGTAAGCTCTTCATGTTCTATTCTACAGATTTAAACTTCATAGAAGCAGCTGCTGTTGCACAAAGTTTATGCCACAGATTTTAGGGTACCTTACACAGAGGAAAGGAACCAACCCTGGATGCTTTATTACATGGCTAATCTTTTTTTATTATTATTATTTCCTAGGGAGGGAAAAGAGAATTTGCTTATGCGGCCAGTAGGTTTTTCCATAATACGCCAATCAAGTTGTATCAGACCCCTGCCTTTTTCTGTATTAACCAGCAGGACTGCTTTCTGCATTTCTAGTGAGGCAGCTCCAGACTGTAATGCCCTGCCTCAAGCCTGAGATTAAAGCAGCTGTAATGTCTGCTAAATACCGCTCAAACAAATCTTGGGGACACTTATAACCTCTGTTCCAGGGCATACCCAGGGCCAGCCCTGATAAGCTAGCTTTATGCTGATACTGTAGGTACTTCAGTCAGATGAAAATAACAGTGTAGGTTGGAGCCCTGAGCACAAAGCCACGAGCCAAGAGCTATGCTGGGCAGCAGGGTGGGGAAAGCATAATTTCTGGAAGGAAATTATCATTATCATTCCCTACCTCCCCCAATCTCCCCTTAAATCCAGTGCTGGTCCTGCAGAGAGGTGGAGTAGAGTGAGCCTGAAGGAAGCAAAAAGGCAGGGGAAAGACAGGATTTTCGTTCTTATCACTTTTTTTGTTGTGATCATAGAAAAGCGCCGTGTGATTGTGCTAGTGTTTCATGGCAGAGGGAACAACTTGCTGCAAATTAACTGAGGTGGAAACTGAGGTATGATCTGAGATTCAACCCCTGCTTGAGGAGGTTATTCCATGTCTATCACAAAGTCATACAGCTCAGCCTTGAATGGCTGTAGGCATCTGATTCATTAAGATGTTTTTGTTATGTAGGAAGGACAAAATATTCAGTGAAAGTTCATCTGTGGGCAAGGAGAGAGACCTCTGTGCCCTGTTAAGTCAGGAAGCTTGCAGGCCCTGGGGAAGACTGAAGCGCTTCTGTGTCAAAATATAGAGATGCTCACTGAGACTGAGAGACTCAGGTTTTTTTTTAATATAAATTTAAATCAGAGTAGCAGTGAACAAGGAAACTACTGAGGATGTTATGGAGTTTTTCCACTCAGTACCATCAAGGAGACCTGTAGATCCCAAGCTGACCTCTGCCAAGTAATACTGGCACATCTGTGACTCCTTCGCAACCTGGTATGAGAATTGTGCCCTTACTGATTTCCTCTTACGGCATATCCTTCACCTTGCGGACATTCCCAATGAAGCTGTGAAATTAGATGGAGCATGGTAGATTGCACTGGAGAGTGTTAGGAGTGTGATTCATAAAGTACTTGTGATTTCAACATATTTTTTCTTTTAAACCCCGTCACTTGCCAATTACCCTCTAACTATGTCTCTAAAAAGTATGTGTGGGGGCTACTGCAGCAGGTTCCCCAGTGCCCAGCCCAGTGGACCCACAAAGCTTGCAAATCTCACCTGTGTTGCCTGTGAGGAGAGCCTGTAGAAACTCCCATCCTCAACCATGATGGCTTGAAGTTCTGCTAACAGTGATCTCTGGTCTCCTCCACTCAAATCATGGCTGATATGAGTGGCTGGCAGCTGTGCAAGGGAATGGGAACTGCAGGTGAGGGCACATTACTGCAGAGGAAAAGTACCCAGCCATCCTTGCCTCTCCACTAAACGTTCCTCACTCTTCAGGGAGGTTGTTGTCCCTCTGTACTTGGCACTGGTGAGACTGCTCCTTGAATAGTGTTCAGTTCTGGTCCCCTCACCACAAGAAGGATGTTGAGGCTCTGGAGCGAGTCCAGAGAAGAGCAACAAAGCTGGTGAAGAGACTGGAGAACAGGCCTTATGAGGAACGGCTGAGAGAGCTGGGGTTGGTTAGCCTGGAGAAGAGGAGGCTGAGAAGAGACCTCATTGCTCTCTACAACTCCCTGAAAGGAAGTTGTGGANTTTTTAGAGAGGTCTGACATTTTGATAGGGGGCAGATAACCTGCTCTCGCACCATTAGATTACAGCTATCACCTTGTCCGCGGTAAGACATCTGCTCTGCACCAGTCAAGCGCCAAAATGTTTACAAGCAAAGTGCGGTGCAAAAATCACCCAGTCTTGAAATGGAGCAGTTTTCACTGGCATGAACACTTAGAAGACGAGGAAAAGGCAAGCAGAAAACTAGGCCCCATGAATGAGAAGTGCAGGGTTACGGACTGTTTCTAGCAAGACAGAGATGCAAACCCACAGCGTGCCGTCTGCCCCCTCCTCTTCCCCAGCTCTCGGAGCTGGATTGAACAAGGCAATGATGGCCCTGCCTGGCAGCTTGTCAGTCCACAGGATCAGCTGCTCGGCAGTGGGCAACAACAGTGGCATCAGCTGACGAGCGAGGAGAGGCCACAAGGCAGTACAGAAGTAGAGGATTTGTGTTAAGGCTTTGGGACTGTCTTAAATCTCCGACATCTGCCAATTTAAGTACTGCTGAATCGCTGGATAATTCTGCTGGTGGCGCTCCTGGGAACACCCAGCCTGAGCAGAACAATTTTGAAGGAAATTACATGAGCTGGGATTTAGTGTTGTCTCTTTAGCTTGTGGAAGAGATAATCTGGCCCATTTAATGGGGAACAAAATTTGCTCTGTTTCACGGACATAAGGAGATAGTTTTGCCTTGAGAAAGCAGCAGTAAATGACTCTGAAGTCCCGCTGTCACTCGTTTGCTGAGCTGCTGTAATATGGAGTGGCAAGGGCTGTTTTCTTGGGCCACTTTCTGCATATAAGTACCGCTCTTTATAAAGAACACCACTTAGTCTTATGACAAAATTCCTCTAGTGTGACACAGAAGAGCACTGACATCATTCTTGAGGGCTGGAGAATTTATGACACAATTAATTATTAATTTGGCTGGCATTTGTAAAGTAGAAGGGAGTTCTTGTGCTTTTAGGCCATGCTCTCCATGTGTAAATCTTGTATGGCTGCTGTAATATTCCTGCAGCTATGTTGTCACCTATTGTAATTTTTCTGCTAATAAGAAAATTTAAACTAACCAGGAATCCTAAATTTGGGAACTAGTTGTTTATTTCAAATATACTCTAGAGAAATAATAATGCAGTTCTGCTCTGAATTTAATTTAAACAGGAACAGGCAAAACAAATCTCTACGGAGGGCATTTGACAATAATAAAATATTTCTCCCAGCGGGTGAGCTGGTAGCAATTGTATTGTTGCCATCAAAGCTCACGTTTCAGCAGGTCATTACCATCATAACAAGCCCTTGGACCAACTGGCATGGACATGCAACATTGAGCTCCTGATGGGCACATTATTTCAGACCTTTAACTTCATGGAGAACAAGACAAATACTCCTGGGAGCGGAGGATTATATTTTGAAATTCCTTTCTTTTCTGTTCTGCTTAATAATAAGAGCCTGTGTGTAATCAATCTACCACCACTTGCTTTTTCATATTAACAGAGATTGTAAGGAATGAGGCTTGGGAATCTGAATTGTAAGAATGAGCGGCCTTTCATCGCGACAATATAGTAACAATTAGAATGGCTGGGATGTGGCAACACAAAGACTTTTGAACACTTGTGAATAAAAACCTTAAAAGCAAATAAATGCACCCATATTATTTCCTATGGTTATTTTTTTTTTCCTTCCTTCTTTAATAGCAACCACAAGGAGGAAGTTTATGATCTGTATGTCAGAGACAACCTGTACACACAGAATCAGCATCTTATCAGACAGGAAAAACGCAAGCCTTGCGATGCAGCTACAGCAGGCAGGCTGGATAATGAAGGATATAGTAATTAGCAAAGTGCCATGTGAAATCAGAGACCTACATTACACAAGAGAGATGAAATGCAAAGGTGCAAGTAAAAATAAGCTGTTAACCAAGACTGTAGATAAAAATTCAGAACAGAGATGAAAGCTACCCCTTTCTTGAGATTAGTGCCCAGGACAGGTAATGTTGAAAAAACATTTTTTAAAAAGTGGGTCTTTGTCCCACTAAAGACAGTATTTCCATCTCTGTTACCTTTCAGAATCCGTCTTTCACTTTGGTTTTGGTAATTTTGTTTGTTTGTTCAATTGTTTGGTTTTGTTCGTTTGTTTTCAACATATTTAACCTCTGTCAGTATTCCAGCAGCATTGGCATGGGTGTATTAAGAAGCATATATAACTACATGTGAAATAGCAGTGATTTTCATGCTCTTTATATCTCTAAGACAGGTTCAGCTGGACGACACCAGACTACTTTTTATTGGTGTTTGCCAGACCTTTTCACACTGTGAACTCACGAAAACGGCAGCCGACCAAACAAAAAGCCCAAATGACATCAAGTAAGACGATTACTTGGATGCAAAGCAACTAAGAAAGCTCAGAGCCTATCAAATCCCATGCCATTTAGTAGCCATCTCAGCAAGAGGCGCGTTTTCCTTTTGCATCAACACTGACGGCATCAGCCAGCTTGTGAGCGGGCACAGGTGCCAATGGAACAGCGTGGGAGGAGCAGAGGACTCCATGGCCTGGCTGGCACTGTGGTGAGGATAGAAACCTGTCAAACAAGCACCTACAGTGGCAAACCCGTGTTCTTCCGCTGGCAATGGCTTCTTTTATTGAGGGGGGAGGTGGGGTAGGGGAGGGAAAGAGCAGTGTAAACCATGTCAGTCCTCATCAAGTTTTGCTGAGCTAAGCCATATCCACAACTGAAAGAGTCTGTCGGTTTGCTTATCTTATTTTAGCAATCTTTTAGTTCCTGCAGCCTCAGGCTGGGGCTGCAGCAATTGAGAACTGTAGAAGGATGTCTTGGTCCAGCTATGAATGCCACTGCCCCAAGTATAACACCCCCCCTTTTTTATTTTTTTCACAGTTTAGAGAGGTTTGTGCTCCTAGTCAAATTCCCCGTATATTCCTACTGAAAGATTTCTGCCTACTGAAATGTTTCTGGTGGATTTCTGTGTCCATCCTAGCTTTAGTGCGGATAATTAGTCGGGAGAAGACAGAAAAGGAAAAAAAAACAACTCCACAGAGCTGCATCCCTAGAAGTGTTCCCTGTATTTTCTCTTCTGCAATGCTAAATTTATGACTGTTTGGTTGCTCGTGATCCTCTCATGAAAGATGGTACTGAAATACTAATCACGATTTTTTAATTGTATGTGAAAACTTTAACCAATGATTGGAGACAATCCCATGTTGAGGAAGACAAGAAGTACCACTAGTTGCATTTTGTTTTCCTCTTTGTGTGCTAAATTCCTAACATTTTTTTCACTTTTAAGTCACGGCACAGTCACAGTTTTCCTCCGAAGAGGTGATTGGCAATAATTCAAAATCAGAACGCTAAAAAATGGGGGAAACCAGTTCTGTGCATGCATGCTTATGTAACACTGCAGCATCAACACAAACCCCCAATTCTGACCTCCTTCGAAGAGTCTGCACAGGGTTCATCTATCCTTCTGCCACTCCTTCTCAAAAACCCCGCCTATTTTCCTAGGATAGTTATAATACAGAAGGTACTGGTAGGAGGGAGGAGGTGCCCTTCCATTTCAAAACATGCTACTGAATGACTGTGAAGCACAAAACCCCTCCAGTAGCGTGGTTGAAACAATTCCCGTCCCTGAGCATCCTTGTTCTGTTCAGTAGCCTCTGTGCCATCATCAGTCAGAACCTCCAGAGAGCTGCCAGCAGTGAAGGTGAGAAATACGTTGGCAAACACAACGATAAAATACTACCAAGATGGGCTAAAAAGCAAGAAAAGCAAACATTAGCACTTCTGTGATGGTTCCAAAAGGGTCTAGAGGAGAGAGGGGCTGACCCAGAGGACGGGACTCCAGCCTGTCAGAGGTGAAAGGTAAGAGGCCTCTTACTGCCCGTGTGCAGCCCTGCTGCTTAACCCCCCCACATCCTGACAGCTTATCAGTGCTCTTCATTAACACCAATCTATATTATTGCTCCGGTGGCTATTTACTTCCTTTCAGAAAAGCTGCATCAAATAATACTGATATTTTCTAATGTTTTGTTTGTTTGTTTGCTTTTTTACTCAGAACACATAAAAGGAGTCTCCTGCAAAAGGAAATGAATGATAGAGTAGGTTGTTGATGGAGAAAGCAAATAAGTACTTCTACATGATATTAATGCAATCTTAAAATAGTGAGAAAGTTTTCTTTTATGACATTGACAGAGAGGCAATGATTTTGAGTAATGCAGGTTGATGTGAAGATGCTTTAAGATTAAATAAGTGCTATATAAAGGCCTGTCAGCCTGAATTCTAATGTGCTATGAGACATTTTGCATATTTAAGAGTATGCAAAATGTCTTGTACCACACTGGAATTCATTCTGACAAGGCTTTATATAGCATTTATTTACACGCATATTGTACTTTAAGGGAGAAGGGATAACACTGGCTCCTCTTTGAATGGAAGGAACAAAAATAATGCTAATTGCTCTGTTTCCTTCTCTGAAAATGAAAATAAAACCAAAAAAACCCCACAGCACAAAAAATAAAATAAAAGCAATCAAAAGTGGAAGCTTGTTTAATATTGCTCTACCATCATCCTGAAAGGCATAATAATTTGAGTTACACATCTGAACTGATTGGAGTTACAGAATCATATCTCCTTTTTGCATTTAACAATATATACAATATAAAATAAATACATTTACACAAATGGACATTGGTTGGAGCACACGGTATGATACACATCACAAAAATATACAGTTGATTGCTATACAGATGTGAAGCCCATCTACAGCTATAGACATGTTTGTTTTTATTTGTTGATTTGTTTCATTTTTTAACTACTGGCTATTATGCAACTCCTGGATTATTATAAGCAGTTTAATTTTTTTGTCCTTTTGCGATCTTTGCACGATAAGACTGCCATAAAATGTTTTCCTAGGCAGGTAAACAGAGACGCTTAAATAATTAAAATACAATCACCAACACCCATTTTCTCTTCTATAAGAAAAATAGCAGTTTTAATTTTTTATATCTTTTTATGTTATCATTTAAATGCAAAATAGTGGAATAAATACAACAATCTGATCTGATTGAAACAAATGTGTAACTTCTGGGAGTTACACAATCATATTGCTTTAAATAAGAAAAAATTAAAAAATGAAGCAAAAATAGAAATTAAATCGTTATGGCTACAACATACACCCTTTGAAATTTTCCCAACACTTCACATTAAGTAAGTGGTCTTGAAAGAACTCTTCTCCAGCAAGGTTTAAGATGAACACTATAAAGCCCGTGCAGTTCTTTTAGCTATGTATCAGGTAACGCTTTTGCAGTCTTGAGATACTTGTTCTTTTGCAGCTCCAAAAAATTACGGAAAATGACAACTAAAATTTGCACCGTGTGCCTTTAACACATCTCCATTTTTTGTGTGGTTTTTTTTTGTATACTTCTAGTTGATAGGCTTTTGACCCTGAAGCCCAAGTTCTTTAATGTGATACAGCAAAAACAATATTTATATTATATATTTATATATATATAGTGTACTTGAACAGTAGCAACTTAAACCCTGCACAAACTTTCTGGAAAATAAACTTTTTTTTTGCACTCTTACATATATAAATAATCTTATAGAATCAGCACCTTTTTCCCAGGAGTTGTATTTTTTTTTGACATTTTTTCAAAAGGGATGTGCCAATTTCTGAACTCCTATCACAGCTATAAATTTCAAGTTATTGACCATCTGAATGAATTGCTAATGATGATTTACCTAGAATCACACTACAGTCACTTCTCTACTGAGAAAACACAATCTACAATATAGTCCCATATAGCTAATGATAGATACACAGTTTTTTTTCCTAGCATGAGGCTGATGGAGCATCCACCAAGCCCATTGTTATTTTGTTTAAAGCACACAACGTAGCAATAGTTTTGGAAACTTGTCCGCACCAAAAAAGTTTTGCAACAACACAGAGCGAGATAACAACATCTGAGAGATGATTGAATAAAAGCTATATTTACAGCATTTAAAAATTAGACTTATCTATAATCTTGAAATAGTCAAAGTTTTATTTCTAAGCTATACATTGGTATTCTATAATAAACTGTTACAGAAATTATCCCTTGTTTTGAAAATATTATGATTTCAATGTGTATCTGTTCATAATGAGTATTTGTTTGGAGTTTCGATCTCTTAATTATTACTAGGAAGAACCTTATTACCGGTAAGGAATAGAATATACTACTGTAATCTCCTGAGGAATTGTACATCCAATATTGTCTCTAATTCTACCCTGTGTCTATAAGCACACACCACAAGAATCCAAACACCACAAGAAGAACAAGACAACAGTCTTTGAATGCAACATAAAAATTCAGAAAAGCACAGCAAACATGAAACATTGAAAAGCTGAACTACATTTCTTTTGTTTGTTAGGATTACAATTTTAATTACATCTGTGTACATAGAATAAGGATGTTCACATAGTACAGGGAGCAGCTACTAACACTGGTACATTGGTATAGCATTTGATGGAGGTTATTGTTTATTGGTTATTTAGCGACTGTAGTTTTCTGGGGGCATCTAATCGGTTTATACATTAGATTACACCTCGTAACAGTCTTGAAACTGACTGACTTTCATGCTGTGACAATACTGGTTGAAAAGCACGTATACTGGTTTAGCTACTTGTTAAAGATTGCCATTTACAAAATAAAATCTAAATCAATAAATAAGGTATATAAGTGTTAAGTTCTTCAATTTGGTCAGAAGTCTACTACTCTGATTTCTTAATTTTGCAAATGTCGGCATTTGCCTTATTGCCTCTAAGCTACTATCGGTTCATAGGGTTCTTCTGCGTGTGAGGTTATAATTTTGCAAACAGGCAATAACTCGTTCATTTGCAACTGAAGCAGTTAGAAATCACGTAGCAACTGTACCTTTGTACGGTCGCTGTCTCTTAAAAGATTGGTATTTGACATGGAATACTTATATGTTAGACTACTCTTATATACTGTAGGTGTAATCTAATCCTTTGAGTCAGTGAACATTTAGTTATAAACTGGAGCTCATGTTAAGAAACTGGATGTTTTGGACCAGACTGGCACACAACATAAATTGCATCCGTGATAATATGCACCTTCCCTTCGACTATTGCTTTAGTAAGATAAATTCCCACATTAATAAATGGCTGAAAACTGGTAAAGCTGGTACAAAAAAATCTCCATTAGTAAGAAGAAACAAAACATTTAAAAAAATCTTCCTTCAGGATTCATTTGTCCTTCATTATTGTTCATCATTGTTCAAGCCAGCACAAAAATGCAGTATTTCTTTCTCTTTAGTATTGCATGAATGAATAAAGCTTAAACTATTCCCTGAAAAAGTTACATTGTATCTAACCTAAGAAATATCTGGAAGACTTGAAAAACAATTAAGGAATCAAATGGCTGTAACTGATCTAGATGGAAAATGCAATGATAAGAAGCAGCCGATGCATCGTCGCTTAGTCGTCTAATTAGAGACTGCTCCTATGAAATCTAATACTGCATTCAGTCAGTTCATCGTGTTGTACTGTACTGCTAGGTATGATGGTTCTCTCTTTGATTCCTTTGTCATTGGGGACATTATGGTTCATAGTAAGTTCACTGGCATCCATATTATGGATTTCCATCCTTTGGCAGGCCTGGCTTCCATCTCTCTTCAATTAGAGACCTCTTTTAAAAGTTCAGCAGCAAAGAAAAAAAGAGAAAAGGAAAAAGGAAAGGAAAGAACAGAAAGGAAAAGAGAGAAAAGGAAAAGGAAAAGAAAAACTGCATCAGAAGGACACAGAAGTAAAAGTTGAAAGCTGCTTCACAGTCTTGCTGCTAAATATCAGTGCAGTCATTTTTTTCCTTAATTAAACACTAAGTTTCTTTGCCATTATTATCCTGTTTATTTTCCCTTTTTTTTTTTTCCTTAAAACGTGCATGATGGGGAAGCCCATGATGCTTTTAGTCAGACCTTGGCCTCCAGCATTTCCAAAAAAAGTTTGTGCATGGGAACTTTGCCTTCCAGTTTGATGTTGTAGAAATGCTGCACAGCCTTGGTGGAGGTTTGCCTCAGAAGTGGGAGAGTCATCAACATCTTGCCTGCGCGACGTGGGTCTTCCATGTGCTGCCCGGCCTCATAATCCTGCAGAGCCTCATGTAAGACATCCTGAAGTTTCTGCACTGCCTCAACATCCTCTATGTGCATTGAGTCTGTAAAACAAAAGGAGCAAGATCAGATTTCAGTTTGATGTACTGAAAGTCAGACAATGTTAAGGATGCACAACACTTTCACGGGTTCTGTCCATCTTCCTTCTCCAAGAAGATAATTGCCCACTAATTTCTATACTGACCTTCAGGAGAATATGTGGAACCACTGTGGAACTACAAATGTATAATGAACTCTTGTGTAAGTAATCCTCGTCATCCTCCTCAAACAAGTAAAACAGTCACTCTCGCTGCTCCATGAAACATCTCTTAGTTATTGCTTTGAAAAAGCAATAGTTCCAAAGGGCTGTATGAATGGAGGTCTGCACTTTACTAGGGAAGCAAGAAAGCCTCCCCTACTATGGAAAAGCTTGGTAAAATTCTGTCAGGCTCCATGATTGTGGAGTTGGAAGCCATGGTCGTTGCCCCCTGCTCAGAGATGCTGATTGTGGGATTAAGACCACTGCAAGGGAAAAGCAGGTTTGATTTTTTTCTCCCTCAGCTAAGTTCAGACAGGCAGGCAACACTCAGCACATTCTTGAACAGCATTTGTTCGATGAAGCTAACATCTCCTACAAGGTCTAATCCTTCTCTCCCACCCACTCAGAGGGTGGTTTATCTTGGTATTGTTCAGGTTTTGCTTTTTTTTTTTTTTCCTAAATCACTCAGAGCAAGCACCTCACCCTGTACCTTTCTAGGTGAGATGTTCTGCTGGTGTAAGTACCGAGGCACACCAGGAACTAAACTAAACTGCTACATGACCCAGGAAGATTAAAGCAATGCAAGTGTGAAATAAAAGGAAAAGATCTAACTGAAAAAACTGTAAAACCCTCAACAGCACAGATACAGAAAGGGAAGATGTCCCTGAGAACATGTAGTTACTGGACCATGCTGAGATAACTTTGGATGAGCAACCTTAATTCTCTGACTTTTATGTAGTCATAAATGCCAAAAAACTCCTGATGTGGTCCAAAGTGAGGTAAATGCAAGTAAGAAAGAACAGTCACGGGTGAAAATGGACAACAAACAGTCGCTATCAGATACCAAAACCTGGATGCTTGACAGACTTGCAGACCTAATAAAACAACACATGAAAATATAACTGCTGCGAGGGGGTATAAGTCATAGGGATAGACTATGCAGTGCAAGCTCAGCTCAGGCTGGAACTGGGACATGGCATTATTAAAGTGCATCCTGGAAAACCCTATTAAGTACAATACTGCTTTGTGTCTTAATTTATGGTTTTGGAATAAAGCTCCTGTTCCCAGATAGTTGGATGGTGAAGAACCCACTTCTATCACTGTTGCCAAGCCCTGTATTAAGCAATCTGATGCCCTGAATCAGTATTTTGACAAAGCCTCATGTTTTACCCTGTTGATGATAACAACATCAAATTTTGCAAGTGCTTCAAATACCTGAATTACAGTCAGAGAATTAAGATGTGTCTAAGATTCATTTCCTAAAAGCTGATGTGCAACTATTTCCTCAGATAATTAGGTCAGACAGTAAACACCTCTCTCTTTTCAAACACAAACATGTAAACTAAAACACAAACCAGTAAGTAACAGGTTAACATAAATGTTCCAGTTTCTATTGTCAAAACAAACGTGCAAATTGAAGGGAAAAAAAAAAAAGTTACAGCTCCTGCTCTAAACCAGACACTTAATTATATACAAGTTTGGATCATTTAGCACGTTTTATTGATTCTGATGACAGTTTATCTGTTAATTACACATAATGGAGTCCTATGGGAATTTTACATGTTTAATAATTCTGAGTCTTAGTGAATACATGCTCTAAGAAGCATGCAGCTAAGACACATGCTGCAGGGATGTGATACTGCGCATCAACTGCACTGTGCTCAAAGTGGAGAAACACAAAAAGATCTCTATAGGGAAAAAGAGGCTACAACATATTAAAAGAGATGACAGGGGAACCGTTACCTCTAGCAAAACTTATTTCTAATTAATGTGAGACCGTTCCCCAAATCCATAAATTTTTGATAGTCTTCTAATACAGCAATTCTATTAAATAGTTCTGTGTCAATAAGAGAAAACCCCTGAATTCTGTGTCCTACTGACAGATATAATCAATACAGACATGCTAACACACACGTACAAATGTGACTGACGTCTTAAGCATAGTATCCAACCACTCAGCATAATTTGGAATGCAAACTCCAAACGAATTGTCATCTTTACTCTCTGACTCTTTACTAAGTACTTGGATATTCACTGTTGGCTATAGAACACATGTTGTGCTACTTTAAATAATTTTTCTATAAACCATGCACAGTTTGTGCAGAAATCACACATCTTTTACTCCTCTCCCCAGACCCACAGTGCCAGGGTCAAGTTTGCTGGTGAACCAAATAGGAACATTTTATCAGCAAAAAAATGCCTGGCCAGTCGAAGACCGACTGTTCTTGTCAATATTTATTTTATACCATGCTGCATAAAGAGACAGGTCTTTCTGGAGAACCTGACAACAAATGTTTATTTTCAAACCCTGTACAAAACCACTCTGATTCTCCCCAGAATCACCATTTGTAACTGCAACCATGTTTTTAGTTTACAAATGAAGTGCAGACTAAAATATTTTTTCACACAGAGATGAAACTTCCTTGAGATCTTTAGCTCTGTAGTTTGTAGAGTATTTTGGCTTGCAGCATTAGAAATATCCACGCTCTACATATTTCTTACACAGAAATTGAGTGAGGTGAAAGAGGAAGAGAATATCCCCAGAAAATATAAGAAAGGATGGTGAATCAAAACCTGCCCTCTGACACAGCTATTACATTCCATGCTCTCAAAACAGTTCCACTGTGTGTAGAAAACGTCTTAGAACAAGAGAACTTATCCCCTCCTTGCAGGGTGATTGTATACCATCTCTCTGGTAAACAGAGCAATTGCTTACACAGAAAAGTAATAGTAGTAAAGCACTTAATGTATTCGTTGCTGCCTTTGAAATCAATTTAGCAGCTGGGAAGAACGTGACCAGCCAGCTCTCCGCTGGCCTCATGCAAGCACTCTGCTGCCTGACAGTGGTTCAAGGAGCAGTTTAGGAAGCTGTGCCTTGGGAAACTGATTTTGTGATAGGAAACGGGGTAAGGAAAAGTAGCACAGAGAGGGGCACTCCAAACAACGATTAAGATTTCAAACTGTTCTTTTAAAATGACAATTTAGATCAAAAGATTTGAAAATTATTTAATCAAATCACTGGGATAATTTAACTTCTCATTTACAGGAAAGATTCAAACTAATTTCAAAATCTGTGCTATTTAATTAGATCATGATTCAGCTCGCAGATTGCTCAGGAAAATATTAATCTCTACAAAAATCTTTCTTAAGTTTTAGCCTTGCAGTCTGGAACTTCTACTTTATTCCCGATATTAAACGAATGTAGATCTTAATCCCCCAGGTGTAAGCCTTTGAAAATAAGAAAAATGGTTGAAAACGCTGAACCAGCCAAGGGGAAAAGAGGAGGAAAAATAAAAGAAGAGAAAAACCTTTTCAGTAACTACTGCCTGGTAGATGTAGAAGTGAATTCAGAGCAGGTTAACTTATTGCTGATAAACCCAGTCCTCACTAGTAAGAGAGGGTAATGTCAACAAGAACCACTTACAATTTAAGGAAATGCAGTCTGTGCAACAATCCAGAAATAAAGAAATAATTCCACAGACAATATGAAATTGAATTATAAGTTAGCTACAAAGATTTGAATGGTCTTCCTATACCAAGAAAAAAACCTAGAAATTATACTTTTTCCCCCCCACACTTCTTCCTGTGGGAAAATTACATCGTACACAGGTGATATCCACATGAAACCTATATCCAGATGTATTACGCATAAAAGTCAGTGTCAAAACAAAGAATTACATTAAACAGGGTAATGTGAAAATGTTGTCATTTGAAAACAAGCAGCAACTGATCTTAAATTCCCTGCAAAAAAGGGATCCCAGGTTGGTGAAACTGAGACAAACACAGACTTGTTGATACAGCAAGCTGCTGAGAACATACGATGTCAGTCTAGAAGGGGGAAAAGTTGTTACTGATCAGTGCTGCGATGGAGAGAGCAGGATCAACAAATGAGAATAGTGACTCATCGAGCTCTGCTTTGAGAATCCTGTTTAATCCTTGAAAATGGTTTGTTTCACAATCACAAGATGGGAAAATAGAATTGTACCTCTTCTGATCAGCTGATTGATGATATCATTGTGCAGAAATGGGAGAAAACTAGAGTTCTCATCCAAGAAAAACACTGCGAAGTCCAGATAGCAATTCAGATTACAATCTACCTCATTTAAAATTCAGACTTCATCTCAAATGCAACAAACAAACATCCAGCCACCCAGGAATCATTTAGAACACATCAAAAAGGGTGACAAGTAGCTAAAGAGTGGAAAGCATCTGAACTGAAAGCAGGGTACCTCTCAAAATACTGCTCTAGGAAAGTTAAAGGCTAATATGTATGCATTTTTTACATAACATCATTAAGAAACACTAGAAACTGAAGGGTCTCAAATAGAGTATTTCTTCTTGTCAGAAAACTCAGTCAGTATAAAGGAAGAAATTATTATAGTGAATCAAGCAGCAGGGAGTATGCAGCAGTGAACGCACACATTAAGATGCTGATAAAGCACATCAGAGAGGCAAATATCAACAAATACTTGAAAGACAGCAATTGCTGTGATGTTTGTGATTCCATATATCCAAGCAGTTCATAAACCTAAACCAGATAAGTCAATTTAGAATGCTGTAGGATCCTGGAAGAACTGGATGGAACCTCAGTTCCCTCAGCCACCTCTCACAAGGCTTGTTCTCCTGTCTTTCCTGAACAGAATTATTTGCTGGGGTCAGCATGGTGAGGCTAGGAGACAAGTGCATAGAAAACCAAAATATTTTCCACAGGTATAGGCAAAAATGGTCTGACATCTGGATGACTCTATTGGAAACAGACATTTCAATTAAAATATAAACTGGAAATTAAAGAGGAATAAATCAAGAACTCCTTGTCTGTAGGAATTACACACAGTGGAAACAAACAAACAACAAAAAGCAAACCCAAGGCTTCTATGATTGATTTTAGTGAATGAGGTCTTAGTCTGGATTGCAGGGGTTTGGCCTACTTTTAAGAAGAGACATGAAAACTGAGGCTTCAAAACAGCTTTTAAAACACAGAAGGAAATGAAGTAGGGAGAAAGGAAACCACAGAACATGGCTATTTATTTCAGGGGCTATGCAAACCAAAGGCATAGACAAAGTTAAAACACAGTAAATCAACTTTTTTTTTTTATTCCTGAGATGACTGAACTTTCCAGTAGGATAAGTAGTGAGGGCAATAAATAAAGGACTATTTCTGCGATGTAGAACAAATTGCATACTATAAACTGATTCTAGTACCTACTCAGTAAGTCTACTAAAATTCTGGAAAAGGGGAACTTGAATGATAAAGCTGGGGAGTAAGATACCAACTAAAAGAAAATTTTGAATGAATGCTTCAAAATCCTTTTTATCCACTACAAGATATAATAATTGCCATAATTACCATTGACAGCCACTCGTTTAGTGCTGTGGAAAAGCAGGATGAATAACAGCGAAGATTAGCAACTGCATTGGTGACACCACAGTTCACACTTTCCTACCCAGAAAATCTGCTTGTCAGCACAGAGCTGGTCCTTGGCAGACACAGCACAGTACAGCACTCCCCTGACAGTCCTGCCCAGCAGTAAGGAACCCAGAACTCTGTCCTCTTACCTGCTGCTGGGCTGGCCTCACTGCTTCCCCTTCGAGAGTTTCAGGCTGCTAACATGTAAATAACAGCTACCTATTTAATAACTAGGTGAGAACTATCTCAAAGTTCTTCAGTTACTAGAACAACTACTAGAAAAAGAAAAAAAATATTACACCATTAATTAACTGTGCTACCATTTGCTTAATGCTATCGTTAAGCAAATGGTAGCACAGTTATTTATTTTCTCTAAGACATGTGGGTGCCATCTATCTCGTTACATGAAAATGAAATACGAGGAGGAAACTGTTTAAGCAACATGAAAACTCTGACTATACTGGAATTTTCCTATTCTGAAAATATTTCTATATGGCAGCATCCTTTATAAAAAATTAAATAATTAAGAGAACTCATCATTCATATTTGGCAAAATAAACACTGGTAACACATCAATAACACACAGATGTGTACATACAGTCTATATATTCCTGTTCATGACAGAGATGTTTCAATCATGAATTCTAACATTAACAAGATGACTAAATAAATCAAATGAAAACATTACTAGCAACTAAATACAGTATTAGTAGAAACTAAATATGGTATGTTCTGACATAAGATAAGCCCCAGTCTATACTGGGAATAAAGATGATGTTTTGTGGAGTAAGTGATTCATATGGAATTATACTGATTAATTTTATTATGATAATACTATTTAATGGTGAGAACCTAGTGTTTCAAGTACACAGTTTTGGTGGTTGGAAAACTAAATAACTTATAGGAATACACTCGTTTTTTTACCAGGATAGGTGATCATGAGACTTTAGTGGTATTAATGTTGAACTGTGCTTCATTAAGCTAAAATGCATAAGATACTGCTTGGTTCTCACTCCTTCAGTACTTAAGGAAGGGTGCTGGGGTTTTTTTTAGGAGAATTAATAAGAGAGACCAGAAATGGTGATGGTGAGGGGAAGTCCTTTTCTCCTGTTGGTGATACCACCTACACAGCATTTAAGATGAAATTTTCAACAGTGCATAGGGTTATACTTTTAAGTGTCTAGCATCCACATTTGGGTCAGATTTTCCAAGATGTCAGCAGCCTATAAGGCAGATACATACAGATCAGATTTTCAAATCTGCTCATGCATTTTGACACTTTAGTTCCTTACGCTAAGTCTTAGCTGGGAACTGAGCTTCTCTTAAAAATCTGGTCTCGGTTGTAACTCTCAAGCTCTTCTGTAACATTTGGCCTGGAGGCACAATTTAGTCCTTACTGATTAGGCAATTTAAAAAAACCTGCTCACCTGCAACTCCCTGTTTGGTATTACCTAATCGATACAGGAAAGTATTTTCTAATACAAAAGAGACAATCAGGTCATCTTTTATGTGTTGGAATGCTCAGGAGCGCATGCATGCACTTGTGTACACCTCAAACATATTTTGTAAATATTTCACCTTCCCTTACACACGAGGAAGTAATTGGTACATGCATGTTTTGGAAACCATTCAAAGTTGATTTTCTGCGTGGGTAAACAAAGTGCTCGTTGGTGCCAGCTTCCTTCATTTGGGCGGTGTGAGGTAGAACACAGGGCAGTTGCATCCTGCAGCCTGAAGGGACCTACTTGCTTTTGTGTAGAGAGGGTAAAAGAGGGAAGAAGCGGGTGACACTGACAGGACAAGGGCAATGTCGTGGTGAGAGGGAGTTCTCTGGCATTCAAGCATAAAGGCTGTAATAATTACATCAAATCAATGTATACGTTTAACCTGTTAAGTTCCTTATTAAGCACTACAAGTTAAACCTAACTGTTGAAATCATGCCTGTAGAGGCTTTTAACACATATAGGACTGAAATGTCTACACAGAATTTGTGCTCTTACAAATGTACTTAACCTTTCCAGGTACTATACGCACTCCGTCTGAAATCAGTGGAGATCTACAAGGTGTCTGCTTCTTGCATTTCTGTAAATTTATAGAAGCAGGATGGCATCGGCCAGCCCTGCAATGGGAACATTTGATAATGGCTGTCAGAGAATCCCCCTGAAAAGCAGCTCCTCCTCCCCACTTTTGAGAAACCAAATGGCAGGATTATCTCAGATCAAGAACTGCACAAGTAGACTGCAGGCGGAGAGAAAAGTGAGCATTTGGGTTGTTTTAATGCTCACAATACTGAGATTTGTTGGTCAAAACAAAGCTTGCAGTATTTATTCAAACAAAATACAACCAATTTATGAAGACAACCCACAGTTTCTTTTTTCCAGCTTCTATACACCAGCAGGGAAAAGTACTACGACACTGTATCATAAATCACTAACACAGATACAATGCCATAAAACCATCTTTTTCTATTGTTTACAGTAGAGTCTACCTGGAAGTCTTTCTAGATAGTGAAGATATGGCAAGAATGTCTGAAACACCTAAGATTTCTTATTATACTTTGTCTATTCTCTCCATAGTGATAAAAAGGCTAATATATTTTAAACTGGAGAAATAAACAGTGGAAGTTTTGGAAGAAAACAGACATATATTAAACAAAATATATTAAAGTGAAAATATTAAAATGTGAATTGCTCACTGATTGATTTTATAATGCCACTTTTTTCAGACAGAGTTGCATTTGCATTTATCAAGTTCATAGTTATGCGAATCTAAAGCTACTTCTGTTTTTTTAAAAGTTTAATTTTACTTTAATTCTAATTCCACATTAATTTTAGCAGCATTTGTATATTAAAACACTAGGGGTCTGATATTATTTGATGGGCTGTAGTTCTGCAGGTGCTATTTTACGTCTACAGATTAGTGCAGCTACAGCTGAAGTTTGATACCTGCTGCACGTAAAACCTGAAGCAGAAATGCTGAATGTCAGCAGTCAAAACATTCTGTTGAAAAGGAAGTCAAGTGGTTGGGCTGCTTTTTAACTCCTCCTTGCAACACTTTCACTTTAAACCAGCATTTTTATTTCTTTTAAGATGAGAGAAGGAAACATTTTAACTTAAATGTGCCCTGAATTTTAGCATGCTGAATTGTATTTATCTCTGATATTATCATGGTTGTAATTCCCAGTGAAGTTAATGAAGCTACAGATTATTTTGACACACTTCATGCACAATGTATGACTGAACTTTTTTTTGGTAGCAGTATCTTTTATCGTTACTTGACACTGTATGTCTTTTGGTGGGGAAACAAAGGATGTGAGTGGAATATTCTAGCCTCTTACCCTTTCTATGAAGTAAAATATAGAAAAATTTCTACTTCGGTCTTTGAATTAAAGAATCAAACTAATTAAAAAAAACTTCTCAATTTAGACTGCTAATTCCAGATAACTTCTCCCTCTGCTCATTAAGCATGACCAATTTTGAGAAATATCATTCTTGTAGCTGCAAAGTATCCTTAAGTGTCTGTTTACAGTAGTCAAAAATTATGAATAAATCTTCAATTAAAAAAGATATTTGAGGGGCATTTCAGCACTTTGTTTATTCCGGATATAAGATAAAACTAAAGGGCAGAGTTAGTGGGGTGGAGAATACTTTACAAAGAAACTAATAAGCATTTTGGCTTTGCATGTTTTTGAATTATATTTCCAATTAAAAATGCAGAGTGCTAAATCACATTACAAAGACAAATAGGAAACTACAACTTCATTGTTGAAAACAATTTCCCTCCTATCAATCTGAGGATTCATGCATCAATATTGTAGATGAACTGTTAATTACAAAATCAATTAAAAAATTATTTCTAAAAACAGTCACGCGTCCTGGCTCTCAGGGGGGCAATTTGGGCAGAAGGTCTCATCTCACTAGGACCGCGCCAAATCACAAGTCGTCATCCACAAGTAAGCAAAAGCAATCTGGTTTTTCATTTTTCAGCGCGGCTGAGCCCAGCCTGAGATTGATCGTCACATATGGCCCCAGAAAACAAACTGTCAATACCTTGAATGCTGCAGAATTTGAACAAATAGCCGTCCGCCCATTCAAGCCACTCATTGCATCCCATTTAACAGATTTTATTGACAGTTTCCTTCTTGTAATTAAAGGGAAAACTACTGGCCAGCAACCAAGATAAAGTTCAAAGATAGGGTCAAAACAAAAGCAGATGGAGGGGCACGGTGTGACTGTCAATGGAACATAGCATCAGAGCATGTTATTGACACACAGGTATCTAATGATCAGCACGTCATTAAAGAGGGATCTATCGTGAACTTTATGCAAATGCTAAAAGGGACTTAAGGCCACAATAAAGCATTAAGGAGACACAAAAGGAAAAACAACAAAGCAAAACCGATTTTTACTTATCTGATAGTATTCACTGCTTCAGCACTTTTAAATTCAAATGCAGAAAAAAAAATCTTTCTGAGGTTTTTAACCCTTGCTGCACAAGTAATAATTTTTGCAGAAGCAGTCTCATAAATGCAGAGGATTCCTAAGGTAAGTTGCAGCCTTTGAGAGATGAAATAAGAATTTCCTCCCTCCTCCCATTCCTTGAATTCACTAGCTGCTTCTAAAGAGAATGTATACAACATATTCTCACGCATCCTTTCTGTTTGCTTTAATTGCAATGATCAGAGTTGTCTGGATTATGGAATGGATTTCTGAGAATGACATCTATATCAATTTGGAGGGATTTTTGACTGTAAAGTAACTCTCCAAATCTTACAGTGCAGTATCCTTCGCTCCCTTAGGAACATATTCCACAATTACTTAGAATCAGAAAGTTCTTATTAGTTTGAACTGCTTTGTTTGTTACCTTTTAGCATAAGGTCTGACAATTTCTTAAACTGCGTTTAAAACAAGCATGTAGAAAATATTACGGAAAAAAAAAGTTATATATTAAAAATGTAGCAACAGTCATGCCACTCTGCCAACCTGAATTAGCAAGTGCTATAGCTTTGAGGGTGACAAACTCTTCCTTCTCCAGCTTCATGCTCTTGTATTTCTTCACCAGCTGCAGTATGGCATTGTTGAGGTCAAGAAGGCCTGCCAATTTGGACTGGTCTTCATCCATAATATAATCTTCAGCATATACAAGCTCATCCTCAAAAGAAAGTGACCGGTATACAACACCGAGAATCAAAATCTCCATCCAAGCACTCTGCAGAAGGCTCATCTGGTCAGCTAGAGACAAAGTGGAGAATCCTGAACAGGAAAAAAATACAGGAAAAATATTAAGCACATTTGAATTTGTCAGAAATCGCTCCTCTTTTTCTTTATTTAGTTGGTTTTTTGTGGGTTTTTTTAATATACATTGTGATAAAATATGTATGTACTCCTTTTGATTTTGCACCTCTCCTCCTCACCCTACTACACGAAAGTAGATCAATATAAAATCAAATATTTTCTAACTAACATATAAAATTATAAATCCGCTGGAATTTGCAGGCTCCTGCAAGAATCATATTAATCTGGGGAGTGCAGTGACAGTCTCTGATTTTTATAACTTCTTTGTTCCAAAATACTCATGCTTAGTTCTAAGACCTAATGCTGTGAAGCAGGGATTTGATGACTGTTCATCACTACCATAAACCAAGGAATATAATTTACGAGAAAAATCAACCTTTTTAAAAGGGAAGATTTGATGTTTTAATAGAATTAAGGTGATTATCACAAAGTGGAAAATACTCTTTAAACTTTAACCTCAGGGGAAACAGAAGTAACACCTATCCTCCGAAAAGATGCTAATTACTTCTGTAATGGCTCCTGACTCTACTCCACTTGTTGAAATAACAGAGTGGCATATTAAAGTGCAAACTGAACAGCAGTCACACCATCCTTTTTTTTCTGAGGGTGACCACAAATTTAATAAATGCCTCTTAATGAATTTAACTTTTGCCTTTTTTCCCCCCCTTCCCTCTGCTGTCTTTCCTAACAGGATCACTAAGGGTAAAGGTCTTAACTGTCTTACCTTTCCAGACTCTTGTTTACAGAAACCGTTCATTTATTGTATCAAACTGCTAATATCCCAATCACATTAGGAGCCACAAAACAATATGGGAGAGGAAGTGATTTTCCTGGCCTGCTGGCGAAACACAGTAGTTTGCCAGTTGGCACCATCAACCACAAGTACTTAATAAAATCATCAAAGGGGATTAGTCAAGCTTTCCTTAAAGGGTCTTAAGACATGTCTGAGGCTTTCATTTAGTTGTTTATGGAGCTGCTTACATGTCCTTTGACAGGGTTCCCGCTGCAAGAACATTCTTTTTGGTGTTCAATTACACTTAAATGCATTTTTCTGTTTTGAAAGCTGAGAGTTACAGTCAAGCAGGAATATATCATAAACCAGCAAATCTGCAAGGCATCTACTCCAAACAAGATTTTCTCTATAAGCATTGAGCAGCAAAACTAATACAATAAAAAAGAAAACCCCACATTCAAACCACCAGGCATCCATAAAAAAAGAAACATAAAACTGGCTGCATACTGCCTGTCTCTCTCGCTCTCCCTCTCTCTCTCATTTTCCTCCCCCTCCTTATTTGTTTTCATTTTCTCTTACTGTCTTTTGAGTCTTGTGATAGAACTATAGCTCTCAGCCTTCAAAAAAACCCCAACAATAACTGAGCCAACAACAACAAGAAACCCTTGAAGAGGGGACAATGGAAAATAACACATCTGCGATTAAAATAAATAAGAGGGAAATGGAGAAGAAATAATCATTTGAAAGGTTATAAGGAGGAATTCATGATTTCAATTAGCTTCAACATTTCTGTTCCGTCTTTAAAGAACCAGTTTTTCTGCAGCAGCAGATGGACAGAGAACGTAGCCTGCAGCACCGTCCTGTGACAGCCCCATTCTCCCTCACAGACACTGCTGTTAGTAAATAGATTTACACATTCTCCAATCTCCACACATCTTTCTGCCGAATAATTAAAAGCGGGATGATTAGTTTATTGAGTGGAAGGAGGAACTTTTTTATTGAGGTCCATCCACGATTTTATCAGGGCCAGCACTTTTACGGTTGTCATGAGGGTGCAGGCATCCAATTTTTCTTATCTGCCTGATTAATACAAACGCTGTTTCAGGACGCATTAATTAACAGATACAAATCTACGTTCTCATGGAAGGATCAATACAGAGAAGAAAAGAGGCATCAATGTGAATTTAGTGCTGATGATGGAGAAGGCACTCTATTGACATTTACGTGCATAGAAACTTTAAAGTTGCAGTGGAGCCCTTTTGTCCCTGTGATTTACAAATTAACAATTTTTCAGATATAACAATGTTTCTCACACTTCTGAGGAGTTTAATTAAGCAAAAAGCAATAAAATAAGTTTTGATTAAAAAGTTTAACCTGCAATTTCTCTCTATTCTTTTTTTCCCCTGAAAACTCCAGATATCCTTCTTTTATTTACTTATCTATTTTAGTGCAGGTTTGTTGTGTTCTGTTTTTTTTTTTAAATAAATAATGCTATGTTTCAGTAACATTTATTGCATGCCACAGTCAAAGGAAATTACATATGCCCTGTGAGGAGGAATAATGGAATGTTGCTTATAATTTATTGTTCTGCACTCTTGAAAAATCTGCTTTCTGGTGCAGGAAATATACTAATTGTTCTCCTACAACACATTAAAAAAAGAAATCTCCTATATTATAGAAAATTTGACAAATGTAAACCACACTATTCTGCTCTCCAATAATAAGTCAAATAAACATGATTATCTTGTTCCTGTTGGAAGTAACTTTCCCTTAAAAGCCTGCTCAGTGAAACCATGTTTTAACTTTTAAAGGCATCTCTCTTGGGAATGTGAAGCTGTATCAAGCTGTATTTAATTTAGTTTTGTTTTGTTTTTTCAGAAAATGTGAAAGCATCCAGCACGTCTCTTGTATCACACCAAATTCCCTTTTTAACAGCAGTTCAGCAAGTCACACTTAAATTAATAATGACATAGGTATATGCATTTACATATGGAGATTTATTTTTAATTGTTTGAAGTTTATACTCATTTCATGCCAAACTGGATTCTGATTCACTCAGCTTTTGTTATACAAATTCCCTAGAGCAGCCACGTTCTGTGACAAGTGGACATGCTCTATTTTAAAATGTAATTGTATTAAAACAAAAAGCCTCAAAATTATCTGTAAATACACTTCCAGCTTCCAGGACAGGTGGTAGTCTTCCCAGTCACAACTGTACACTCTTTCCAAACCACCCCAAGATGCTGCATGACAGGATGGTTTTGAACTTTGTCGTGCATTGTGCGGCTCCTTAATCCTTAAGAGACTTGCAGGTCATAGTTTTAAATATAGAACTGCATAATGGCTTTTTAAAATACAATGTTGTGTACCTCTTCCCCCCTTAGCATATACTATATCGGTGACAACTTTGATCTCTTTCCATCTCCCTCCCTAAGTCAATGCCATTTAATATATCTCAGGCATTTGCCAGCAGAATGACTCTGTACCCTGACCTGCAGTTAAGTAGCATGTTTATCTGCGATACAGTGCACTCCAAATAAACCAGATGACAGTTTGCAATAACGTCATTTGGAAGGATTGAAAGGCTTCTCAAGAGTCAGGTACCCCTGAGGTAAGAAGCTTGAAGGAAGCATGTTTTGTGCCAACTCTCCTGCCATCTTCTACTAGACGCTCGTGTGCTTGACAATGATGCCATGGGCACTTGTCAAGATTTTTTTTTTCTTCTTTTTGCCTAGCAAACTGATGCACTTTGCAGTCAACTTACAAAAAAGGCTAAGCATTTGAAAGTGTGAAGGGCAAAAAATATCTGACGGCTAGTCTTCAAAAATACACTTTCATTTCAGAAAGCATAAATGTTTATTTCCTGAGCTGAGTGTTGACAGAAATAGGCTGCAGCGCAGGCATATGAATTTAACCCCTGTTAGGCATTCTTTTCAGTGCAGTTTTATGTGTCTGAATGCAAACACTGTAAATCTACAGAGTGTCTCGTAATATCAGTTAACAATACCACTGATTTGCTGGTTTCAGATTTTCTTCCTTTCCTTTTTTCATTTTTGGTTGTTTGGTTGGGTTTTTTTTCTCTCCTCCTTTCAGGGACTGTAGTGTTTCTTCAGCTAAAAATAGATACTTTTCTACAAACAGGGCATCACACTCAAATTGTAATTATGCCGTAATGACTCACTGAGATCACTGAGTGTGGATTGAGAAAAGGTTGATTGAGCAACTGAACATATGCTTGTTTTTTTTCTTTCGCATACCAGTAAACCCAAAGCTCAAAGGAAGCAGAAATAAATAGGTAAAAAGGTCTTAGCATCTTTATTATAGGAAGAAACCGCAGCAAGCTGACCACACTCTGCAGTGCTGAGCACTCCAAGCCAGCTCCAAACACAGTATGCAGTCTCCTAGACAGGGATTTTTAAACCACAGATCTTTTCAAATATCAGTCCATGCACCACTTGCTCTTTTTCACACTGCACGCAGCTCCATGCTAAGTAGGGTAAATCTTTTATATTCCTGAAGACCCTTTCCTCTACTTCATTAAGATGGACTTCATGGACACTAACTCACTAGGGGCTAGAGTGAAGCAGCTGCAGATGGTCAAGTGCCAAAGTAAGATCTGTGTTACACACACAGCACTCCGAGAACTACTGGACAGAAAACAAAAAAGACAGCGGCTGGACTTTACCATTATTTTCAGTCTTAAACATCTGATGCAATGTCTAAATCAGGCTACTTGAACTTGAATCTCAGGTTATATCACTTTGCAGGGAATGAGCTTCCTTTCTTCTCTATTATCTGTTTAGAAATCTGAATATTTGATCAAACCAGGTATGAAATTGAGGGCAAATGTGGGAGTTGCTTGCTTTATCTGATAATCACCTTCTATTTGTTTTACCAGTTGTTTTTGTAACTGTTTTATGAGTAAAATATTCCCCTTGCTTGCTGTGGTTTGTACTTCAAATATCTTCATTTACATTTTTTATAATCAAAGCTATGCTTGAAATGACATGTTCGCTAGTGTGTTGCAAATTCAATATATTTAAACAGTTGAAATATCAGTCAGATTTAAAATTTTTTTACACTTAATTTTGATAGATTAACTCTCTTCTACATGTTTTATGGGTAGTGACGTTTCTAGTGTAATTCCCTTATTTAAAATATTATGTGTAGTCACCACTATCAAAAGAACAAACTGGTATTATAAATTTTTTGTTAAAAACACCTTTTCTTTCATCCCAGATTATTTAGAAAGTGCAGGGCCTCATGGTCAAACGACAAACAGTGGGCCAAAGGCTTATATCAGCTGCACAGAAGTGTGTGGAAAGAAGCTCCATGCCATTTCAAGATCAGACTCAGACCCAGTGCACTCTCAGATGTACAGCTGTCACTCTGCCCTCCTCTCCTTTCCTGGCATGCACTCAGCGCTTGCCCAGATCCATCACACAACTTGAGCTGGCTTCCAGGGATGTAAACAAAGGCCAGGGAAATTTCAGCAGTGGGATTTTTGCTAGGGCTACATAATGTTTCCTGGACATGATCACAGCATTTGCTGAAGGAAACCTTCACAGCCTGATTGCCACTTACTATTATTCTCTCAGAAATTCAAGGAAGAGGGTGACATGATTCATTTTTTTAGGGTACGCCTAGAGCTGAATCTCCCACATAGATCTGAATTAAGACATCCTTTTCTTTACATTAATCCAAGAAAAAACTGTTTTAATTGCATTTCAAAATACTCTGTAGTCTAAAAATACTTACTAAGACCCATAAACATTTCAGTGGTTAGGAAAACCATTAAACAGAAGGAGAGTGCTCTCACTAATCACCAAACATATTTTACAGATTATGGATGAAATTTAGTGAAAGCTGGAACAGAAACAGATACAAATTATGCCAGAGTGAACTCATTATTTCAGGGGTTCTTTTCCATATCCGTTTACTCATGGAAAAGCTGGTCAAAGGGCTAATAACAGCACATGATGCCACAGCAAGCTGAAATTTAAGTACAGCTGAGGATTTTCATGTGAAATGCGTCAGCTCACAAAACAATAAGTGTATCTGCCCAAACCTGAAAATAAAAAATGAAGTCCAAAACCACAAACTACAATTGACCAGAAATACAGCCAAAGGCTCAACTTACACTGTTTGCTGGATTCAGCTTCCAAGCTATTTAGAACTACAATTAAAAGTTATGTTCAGAAGTCAGTTTCATCCAATAACTTCTGCACAGTAAAACCACTGCCTTTTTCTGAGCGATGCTTTGCTATATAGCATCTCCTTCTGCCCCTAGAGCAGAGCACTGCAAAAGCAGCACTAGGGCTCTGTCGAGTGGCGCTCTCTGTGCTATGAGTTGTGACTGCCATCTGTTAGCTGTGCGGCTGCGGGAGAGGGAAGATCAGATTGCATACACAGAGGTGCCCAAGAATTATCTGAGTACAAAAAGCAAAATGCATTCAGAAAATATGGCATGTCTTCAGCCCAGTCTCTGCACTTTCTCAGGTTTTGTTTAAGTGTGTTTGTATTCCTAACTCTTACTGTTCAAGTTCTTATAAAACATATATTTTTTTAATCTTTTATAACATGAAAAAATGCCTACAATAAGCATTTTTTCACTAAGACCTACCAGTAAGACAGGAAATGCCACACAGAGCACTAAGAAACCCGGGGCTTTTATCACAACGCTACTTTCATCTCACCGAAACAACAGCAGAAAGATGGCACGGCAATAAAAATGCATTCACAGTGCATGTCCCTCTCAATCCATTATGAACAATGGATTCTCACTAAGCAAATATTCACTTGTCAGAAGTATTTGCAACACTGGATTCATTCAGCAGGACTAAGTAAGTGAAGTTCACAGCAATTTTAAACCAGCAAATTAGACATTTACAAACAGTGAAGATGCTGCTTGTCTAGAATGACCTTTCACTCAAGCTATACAAAAAGGTGTTAATGTAATTTGAATACCAGTTAGAAATATTTCAGGTCTGTCTTTTACCTTGTGAAACCTTACATGATAACACTAAACATGAGAGATTCAAGCTTGCGAATTTTCCTGGGGTAAGATGCATATAGTGAGATGTAACTCAATATAGTTCGAATTGACTTCAGTATTTAAATCAGAGGCATCTGTCTACAACTACCCAAATATTTCTAGGCAGCTATGTTTAAATTTCTTATTGCTAGTTACAGCACAAGACCTTATGAGCTGCTTCTTTAGCAAGACTAATGGAAGGGAGCTGGGAAACGTGACCGATTAAGAATGTCACCCTGACTTCACATAACCACCTTCAGTTGTTAATACTTTGCAGTGAAATGTTACAGACGAAAAGAAAAAAAAAACAAACTGGGGTGCCACCCTTGCTTCAGATTTGGTAAGACCTCCATGTATGCAGTACTTTACAATGGCATTCCTGGAAAATATGGTTTGTACTTTTAATTTCCATTAATTTTCATTTCACATCTTATTATTTCAGTATTCACTGAGAAAACGAAAAATATAAGACAATAGATTTAAACAGATAAATAATGATTTTCCCTTTGACCTGGTTTTACCACTGGAATTTCTACAATTTTAAATAGCTGCACCCCAAACTCATACCAGCCGTACACTAAAAATAAGCCAGATATTTTGATTTATCACTAGATGCTCTAAGAACAGAGGAAGACCTGATAAACAGTAAACTGCTTGACATTTTTTTTCTGTATGTTAGACAGTTGGCACTCCTTGTGCATCTCCTTTTCTGCAGTGATGTTCTGAATTCTAAGATACGGACAATGAAAAAAATTTAAAATTCAGACTAGCGATCCAATATGGCCCAAAGTAGTTGTAGGTCTCCTTCAGGTCAGCAATATTAACTTGCAGATTCCTGAGGGCAATCTTCCTAACGTACTACTTATATGATCTGATCTGCTTATTTAAAGTTAACTCTTGCAGTTATTTAAACTGTAACCTTTGAATGTGACTTGGTTAAACTGTGGGGTTGGGGTTTTTTTGTCCTCTTATTGAAGACAGCAGAGGCACGTGACATGACACGGCATGCTCCTAAAACCATCTTTGCCCTTAGACTTGAAAAGTCTGTGGTTAGGGTATGGCATTTTACATGAAATCTGCTTTTTAAAATGTCTGGTATATTTTGAGGTAACACCTGTGTGCCTAGACATCTGCATGCGAGAAAGTGGAGCAGGGTTGTATTTATGACCCTAATTGTTTTTTTTCACTGAACCTATATAAAATATCGATCATATTTTCAACATAAATACTGATTTAACACAATTTTTCCTTCAATCTGTTTTGGATGTATGTATTCAAGTATACATATGCTAAAGCCAGATTTATGGGTGAAAAAATAAAAAATATGTTCCGTCATTAGTAAAGTGACTGTAGATGAAAAACAAGTATCACGAGTAGGGCTGACTCTCTGGTTTGAAGTCCAACACAGAAAACAGTAACAGTTCAGCTGAGAAGAGTCATCTCTACATGTCCATACCCACCCATACCCTGTGTGCGTACAGTTTACCTAGATCCTTCAAGGAGTTCAGCCAGCAGAAATGAAATTACAGTCATGTAATTAAACAGTCCACAACCCTTTAACCTTTTTTCAATTTTTACTGAACAGAAGAAGATTTTAAAAAAGGATGCTAACTTGAGACTGTAACCAAGCTAAACCAGTAACAGTGATGAGTGTCAGTTCAGGCATTGCTCTCTTCAGATGTTGTATGTATCAGCCTCCCTAAAATTGCACTCTCAGACTGCCAATACCAAAAAATTCAGAGATGAGGCTCCTTCAACTTGGTGGACATTAGTCTTCAAATCTAAGTTTGTTGGATTATTTTATATCAGATTTGTTTGGGATTTTACTTTCACAGAAAAGAGGAATTTACCATGCATGTAATACGGGCTGCCTTTTATCAATAACCTCCACAGATCTGCTTTGAGAGCACTTTTCCTCAAAGAGCACTTGGTCACTATTGTTTGCCTTTTGCTCCCCTAAGGAAACCACCAGTTATTTCCTCACCAAATAGCTGTGGTAATGACTGCTCTCTCCATCTTTCCATTAGACAAAGTCAGGTTCCCAGGAATTCCCCCATCATGTTAATAATTTGAATCCAATACTGGACTGTATTAGCATAAGGAAACAACCATGCTTACAATCCAATCAACATATCTTTGTTAACCCTGTATGTGCTGAGCTAGCTAAAGTCTCTTTCTACAGCTGAAGCAAACCCTTCAGGTTCCAAAATTTGGGGTAAATATGCTCTTTTGCCCTGTGGCAGGAAAATTACAGCTCAGAACACAGTCCTACACCTCTTCCTTCTCTTTCCAGGTTTTAAAACTTTTCTACGGCTTATTTGATTTTCTTAATGTGCTGCAGATGCCAAAAAAAAGTCAAATGATGCTTATAGTTCCCTTGGTTTGAAGGAAGAGACTCACAGATATTCTTCTAAGTGAATGTGAAATTTCTAGTTTGCCTAGTTGAGAGTATATGTACCATTAAAATAATCTCTGGAGGCTGTGCCTTAACTCTACAACAGTCCACACACAGGGAAAAAAGAGAGAAAAAAGAAAGGGGGAAAAAAAAGGAAGCTGCCTGATTCTAATACACCTAATTAGCCATCGGCAGACTCTTAATTGCATACATTAGGATGATTCCATAGTGGAGATTAATTCTAAATATACCCAAGCAGCTGGTTAAGATGCCATGGATTACAGTGTGGACTGTACTTTTCCACTTAATTAGATATCAAAATTAAGCAGCAACAAGCATTTTGACATAACGGGGATCAAGCCGCTGCTTGGCATCCCAGAGCTGCACTAAAGTGACCGCTAAACAGAGCCGCACAGATGGAGAGATATTAAATGCCGCACTGGAAAGTAATTTCAAATAATAAAATATCAATATTTACATTTTAATTACCCCTACTGAGAGCCGCTCTGTCATTTTCACTATTGCCGACGCAGCAAGGGGTAGTGGAATGACATTGCGGCTCTGACTGCAATGACTATTTTGTTTCCATTAAAGAATGACAAGTGTTTTAGAGGCAGTGACACCCAGTGTGTGAACAAGAATGACAGCAGATCAGAAAATTCCTATTAAGGGAATAAATGACTCAACAAGAGAACTTACTTCAAGCAGCCAGCACCTCCTTGAAACACATAATCCTCTCTGCAGAAAGTTTATTATTAGAGGTGCCTCAGGGAAACCTTAGCTTCTCATAAAATATTTAGAATGACAGGACCATACATAATGACTGGTCAATTTAAATACAATAATACTCAATGCTTATTCTATCTAAGAGTTATACCAAGAGTCTGTATGAATCAAAACAGTTTGGGGGTGGGGGGAGAAAGGCATGTAGTGAAAAGGAGATTCCTTCTTGTAAGACCTGAAAGTTTTGATGGTGCATGGAGAACACCCAGGTTATTTTTACTGTCTTTTCATCAGTTTTGCTACCATCAGCACATTAAGGACTCCACATCCCACCCTGATCACAATTTGCTGGCCTTCAGAATTACACCCAGAGACTGATCACAACAGATAATGTGTACATGCATGGGTCCAGTCCTTCCATTTCTCCCTATGTATCCCTATGCATACATAAACGCTTTTCCTTTCAGTATGTACATCAGAAACCCATGAGACACCTTTGCAGCATCTTAGGAATCTAATTACTTCTGATCAGGTCTGAGGTCAATCTCATGGAAAATACTGTACTACATCTGACATGCTGCATTTACAAAGAAAAAAAGGAAGGAAGAAAAATATCAAAACAGTAAGAAAAAAAAGTCTTCCTTGGGGATGTCTGTCAAACTGCAGAGATTTTCGAAGAATTTCAATGGCCTCAGACATGAGAAAGTGCGTAAGAGAAAATCCTTGGTCAGTACACCCCAATACACAGCTAAGTGACCCTCCTAAGTCATGCCATACATTTATTTAATAATGTGCAGAACTCAACTTCTGTAAATGTGACAAATGGCTAGAACAGAACATGAGGGAAAAAAAGGCATGAAATTTTTTGCAGAACAGAGAAAGAACAGCTTTATGGCAGTTACTATTGCAGGAGTTTTAGAACCAGATTGACATAAAGAATTAGCAGTAAAGTACAAAAATGTTACTCTGACATTAGCTGCTTAACTAGTTGATCTTTTTTCTTGTTTGTTTTTTTTTCCTTCACTTTTTTTTTTTTTTTTTTAAGTACACAGGAAGTACTTCTTAAGCATCCCTAGTGCTTTTAGGACAAGACACTTCCCCATTTCTCAGCCACTAGCACCTTTTAATTTCTGAAAGAGCCACAGTTGAAAATCTTAATTAATTGTTCCATACTGCTTCAGGATCATTATGCAATGTAATAAAGGCCGTGTAATTATGAAATTTTACAGCCATTACCAAGGCTGATGGCTCGTATTTCATCCTCAGCTGGACCCAATGGCTTTTAGCCACTCAGCTCCCCTTTGATGAACTACAGACAGATCTATCAGGCCCAAACAATATCCAGGCAAGGCGGCTATAATAGCTACCTACAGATGAAGCCATAGATAAAGATAAACTATAAATCTACACACAAATGCAGGCACATTGCCTCAGGATGACAGAGGGGAGAGGATGAAACACTTAGGAAAGCTGGCAGCTTGCAGAAAGGCAACCTTCTCTCTCTGTCTCTCCTATTCAGTTTGGAATTTGTTTGGTTTCTTAGAGATGTAAAATCCTCTTCTCAAAAAAATTTACATTTACTTTAAGGACTATGAATTTTTATATGGAAGGTCATTTTATCCATCTATTAAATTTAACAAAGAGGATTTTTATGGACAAATCATCTTATTCTCTAAATGAAGAATCCTAGTCAACAAGTTTGGAAATCTTCTTCTTAAAAGTGAATCCAGGTCACTTGCTTCCAAGAGTGAAAAAAGCAAAACAACCCTGATTTCTAAAAGCATTATTCTCAGCAGATGCACAGAGGTGAAGTTAGATGATAGGCTTTCACTGGAGGCAGCACCAGAGATGCAATTTCATGCAACATTGTCCTACATTATTTTATTTTCAGTTTGAAAATGAAAATACTTTTCAAAATTCAGTGCAAGTTAAAGGAACAGGGGAACTATATATGATCTTGGTACTTGCATCACCAGAATATACTTTATGGGGGTGACCTCTTTAATTTAAGACAGGCAGCCTTCCAAGCATGGGTTGTTAGTCCCTTCAGAGTGAGAAGAGGTAAACTAAATGATCTCTAGGTGAGAAAAAGGCATCATGCTGACCAATGAAAGAGTAAAGGGAAGAGTGTGAAAACATTAGCTTAAAAACTGCATCTATTATTACTCCTTACAGAAGCTCAAGGTCAGCTGTGAAGTTGATGTCATGCTCATGGCTGAAGACAGAAACACCTCAGAAGTCAATAAATGTTAAAAGGAAAATACCAACAGTACTCTCTGATTTCTAATATTAATGACGGAATGGTTCCACCCTTTCCAAAGAGAGTATGACACATTTTGAGAAGATTCAAGAGAAAGTAAAGCAGAACAAGTTACTTGGGGAAACTCCTATGACAAGACTCAGAAACAAGAACTGTTTTCCTCAAAACAGAGATGAATTAGAGAATGTAGTAAAAGTATATACATATTAATGGTTGTGATGGGTCGAGCGGAACCCCTCTGGTGACCACCCAAACCCCCCACAGTAGAATGCAGTCTCTCCTCCTCCCCCCACCCCCCTGTACAAGCCCAAGGGAGAAAAGGGAGAAGAAAAAGAAAGACTGAAAATACTGAAAACAAGCAGACCACAGCTGTAAGATTATATGCTCATCTATTAACACTAATATGCAACTAAAATACCATCTATACAAAATCAGAGACCCCCAACAAGAAAGAAACCTCCCCCCCTGCCACAAAGGGAAATTAAGAATCCAGAAACAGATCAATATAAGCTAACAAGAGGAAAAAAAAAATCATTACTCTCCTTCCAGACAGCAAAATCATCACTCGGCATTCCATGCCGCTAACGGAGTCCACAAGGCTTCACTGGGCCTGACTCCCGGAGTCCACAGACTCCCACACACGCACACAGACCGACACAGCATGAGAGCCTTCCCACACACAACAGGAGAGAAGAGGCAGCTGGAAGACAAGAGGGGGCTGGAAGAGGAGTGTCCGACCCCCCCCACACCCTGATTTACGTAGAAAATTGCATGGAATACTGGGAGATGTAGTTCTTCCTCAGCCACAACCTGGCTATTCAGAGAGAGTCCAAAAATCAAACCATTACAATGGTATAAAAGATACGTATAAAGTTTTTATCCTCCCTATCTCATACAGAGACAAGAGAAATTCAGGAAATTCAAAATGGAATGAAAGAGGGAAACCTCTTAATTCATAATGTAGCTGGACTCAGAAACTCCTTGCCAAACGACGTCACTGAAGCCAAGTAGGACCTGATGCTTATACAGAGAGCCGGAAAAGCTACAGATCTAATACTACGAACCCAAATAAAAAAGGCAAGAATTTATTTCTTCCTTATCTAGTCTAATCTCTAAGCATAAAGAAGGGGGATAAGTTTTCCTGAGACTTCTGCCTACTATGTGGTCCACATTTCCTCCCTTGAGGGTGATCACTGCTGAAGAAAGTAGACTCTATCTTGGTGACCTATCGTTCAGTTCCTAGTTTCCTAAAAACTGAAGCCTCAGAATTTAGGCTGCCCTTCCTTGAGGTGCCTGGAGATTAATCCTACAATTAAGAGTTCAAAACAGAAGAGCTTAGAGAGGTGTGCCCCAGGCAAAGAATTTCAAAATCACAGCAGCTGAGCTCTCACTCAGGAACAGCTACTGTAGAAAGACAAAAATAATGGATACAGATGAGCCACAGTTTTATATACATAAAATTGTCCAGGTATATGTATAAGCATGTGACTGCCTAGATCTGTGTAGGCATGCAATCATACTAAGCAAACTCAAGGTACACTAAAAACTACCAAAATGAATAAAGATAACCTGCTCATTTACTTGTAGTCCTTGCTTATTAAAGATACTTTATATTAAACATAGAAAACTGTCCTCATTGAAGGATAAAATAATAATGTAATAATCCAGGTCAGATCAGAGAAGTATTTTCTGAAACAGGGAACAGAGTCACAAGGGGTCACTGGTCAACAAAGCTGTAAGTGAAGAATGTGTGATTCACGTTTTCCAGCATCAATGCTGGGGATCCTTGATACATGGCCACAAATATCCCACTCTACAGTTTTTATTCCACAAAAGAACTGTGTGGATTTTTACTTACTTTGGTAAATGTCTTTCCTGTCAGAGAATGCATATCAAAATTCCATACTGTACGATTACCACTATGATTTTTAATAAAGTACAACAAAGAATTACGTGCTGGTTAGGAAGTCAAACTGTTAATTTAGGGTTTACTGCAAACTACACTGAAACAGAACTGGCTTAGGTATAGTAAGAAATTGTTAATTTTTCCAAATACTGGTACTGCAAAGGAGAAGGGAATCAGCATTACATATTTTGTCAAAGGTTTTCAGTACTGGCCTTAAAACATTTTCCTTATTCAAGGGATTTTTTTTTGTTTAATATACAGTTATATGCAGCTTATGCATCTGTATAAAGTGTTTTTTAGGAAACTGTTTTGGAGAACATGTGGAAGAGCTTTTGCTAAGCCTGAAAAAAGCTAGCTGCAGTAAGACCATACTTGGGCAGAGAGAAATGTATTAGCATAAATACAGACAAAAGTAGAAGGGAATTGGAGGTATAATTGCATGTTTTTGCTTTCAAGTTTTGCCAAATGTGGCACAAATCTGTAGTTGCTATAATACATGCCATCCTTTACACTGATTTTCTACACTTGGTATTCCCTAGCTGAATTGTTTCTAAAGTCTATGGTGATTTTTTCCACAGCAAATCAGCAGTTTTTCGAGAGGTCTCTGTGCAACCCAGGAGTATGACATTTACTAATGTGTTGAGATTCAGGGATTCTCCTTTGTAGAAGCCAACACTAATAAGAAAGATATGGTTCAGTGTCCTGGGTATTCTTCCCAGTTTTATTAATTAGATGGAAAGCTTCTCCCTCTGGGATACTGCAAGGTATTTATTAACACTTCAGCCCACAAACTAGAGTAAATTTACAGTAGTGGAGGTAATTGTTACATATACCGGCTCTTGTTATCTACTTGGCAGGGATAAGCAAAAAAACCTCAGAGGCTGAGATTATGATCTTTTTCATGATATTTTAATTGTGCTTCTTAATCTGTTAAATTAAAAACTATAGTACAATCTTATTCAGATCACTGACAGAAAAGATCATATCCATTTTCAACAAAATGTATGAATGCTCCTATCTCTTTTAATTATACAGAGAATTTAACAGTCATATTCATTATGGCCAGAGTGACTAAGATACTAATACTCTCTCTTTTACAGTTGTGCCATCTTATCCCTCATCACCTTCATGTTTTATTCTAAGTCTTCCATCTTTTAATGCACAGATATCCTTCCCTAGCTGATCTTTAAGATCACCACCTTCTTTCTCTTCCTTCATGTTCAATACGATGAGCTGCTCCTGCTGCTATGTCTTGGCAAACCGATGACTGATAACGACCAAGTAGGCAGTCAATAATATCCCAGTTACTCATGTGCTTTACAAAGGAAGCGTTGGGTAGCCTCTGAGCTACTTCACATAATCACGTTTCTCTCATCACTGCTTTCAGCCTTCCCTTTCTTTGTATTCTTCTCCTGTCAGACCCTCTTATTCCTTTTGGACACCGGTAGGTCAATTTAAAGTGTCACCAGTGGATGCGCTGTCCTTAATTGGTGCACACTAATTTACCTACTTTTTTTTTTTTCACTGTGCAGCTCTCAGTGCTCTGCAAAGCTTTACTTCATGACATGAGAGTTGGGATTTGATTTCTCCTGCATTCCTCATCCTATGTTCTACACTCTCGCAACCACAAAGTGCTGAGCTTTAGCATCTGGTGTTTGGACATATTTGTCAGTAGTTTTAGAAATAACAGAGAAAGCATGGTTGCGCTTTCTGGGGTTGTGCCATAAGAGAGGCTGAAACAATTTTAATGTGTGAATATTGCCAGATTTTCATTTCTTTGTTTTTTTTCTTTTCTTATGATTTGCTTGCAAATGCCTGTTTCTGGCTGATTCCTCTTTACAGTGACCAGCCACTCACTATGTCTTCCCATAAGCACTTTGTCTGTTCTTATCAGTGATATGAGAAGGAAGGAGGTGAGAATATCCTCAGGCGTTCTGTCAAAACAGGCTAAAAGAGCTGGGCTTGTTTGGGCTGGAGAAGAGAAGGCTCTGAGAAGATCTTATAGTGACCTTCCAGTACCTGAAAGAAGCCTACAAGAAAGCTGGAGAAGGACTATTCTTAAAAGCTTGTGGTGACAGGACAAGGAAGAACATGTATAAACTGAAGAGGGGTAGACTTAGACTAGACATCAGGAAGACTTTCTTCACCGTGAGAGTGGAACAGGTTGGAAGGTGCAGATGCCCCATTCCTGGAGATGTTTAAGGGGAGACTGGATGGGGCCTTGGGTAACCTGATCTAGTGGGATGTCCCTGCCCATAGCATGGGGGTTGGAACTAGATGATCTTTAAGGTCCCTTCCAACCCTAACTATTCTATGATTCTATGAAAATATCATGTTTGCTGGGCTCTCATGCAATGCTGGATATCAACGACAAATTAGCAACAACTCAGTAATATTTGTGAAGGAATAGCTATGAGAGATGGCTTCAAAACTTCATTTGTAGTATTTCACTGCTGCTACAATTGGCTTTGTAATAGAATATCAGTTGAAAATTTCTCACTATGCATTTATATTTTCATTCCTTCATATCAAAGTAAACTTGACAATGGATCCCACTCAGCTATCCTGACTACATAGGTCACACGTCATTTATAGTTGGCACTTTCCAGATACACCCTTGTCAAACAACTAACTTACTAAAATCAGCAGTTTTCAGGAGTATATCACAGATGATGTCAGAAGAATAGATGACGCATGAGGTATACATATACAGGAAGAATAGGAGAAAGACAACTTCGTCTCCTAAGTCTACCACTGATTTTACGTGTTATTCTGTTGGAGTCATTTAATTCCCTTCTGTCTTGCAGTTTTTCAGTGCAAGCTATGATACAACGCAAAAAAATCTGAGAATAATCTGATAGCTTGGGAACTAAGAGTGGAGGGAGAGACATGTTCTAACCTGTCACAGTGTGACAAGGCTCAACTTCACTCAGTATGAGAGGATGCATGTTCAAATATAGAAATTGTCTTGCCCTCATCTGGAAAATGTCGGTGTGCAAGAGTGAATAGTGAATTAACATCAAGTTTCTTGTGAAACTGAAGAAATCCATGATAGAAACTTTTCAATTACTGACTGAGACTGATGGTGAAGAGATCCCAAATATCAAGTTGGTGCTCAAATGAACTAATTTTTTGTTGGTAGAAGAGGTGAAAGTAAAAGAGAGCTCAACAGCCATTCAGAAAACGAAGTGCGGAACTGCTCTGAGCATTAGCAGAATCTTATGCAGTTGTGTGTCAACTCAGAAGGGCACTATTTTGAAAGTGATCATAGTTGATCTTAATTTGCTAAAAAAAGGAGAGTTACAGTCAGTCTCATTTATTTTATGTTGGGTCTTGTATACATTAATTCACAGGGCTGGAGTGATACTTTATTCATTTAATACTTGAAAACAAAACCTAATCTTTCTAGGGAAAAAAGGGTCTACAAAGCATATTCAACTTGTGGAAAGTATATTGAATGGATGAAAGCATACACTGGCTAAAATGTTTAGAAAAGGATGGATATACTCCAGCCTGCAGTATATAAAAGAAAGAAACCAATGATGCATTGTGCTCACATCTTTCAATCCTAGCATGCTGTGAATCATAATATAATGTTTTAAATCTATAGCTCTCAATGGGCTCCTAACAATGGAGGTATAAATCACAGTTTCAACATAAGTTGAAAGAGGAAGTTAAAAGATTTGCCCAAGGTCATATGGCAAGTCAGTGGCAGAGTCAAGAAAAGGACTTGGGCTTCAGCTTCTTGTGTTGGCCTGTACAGACTATGGCAGGTCTTTACGTCTGGATTGAACTAAAACTCTCTGAGGCTAATGGAAAGAGTCCTGATCACGTCAATAGGCTCTGAATGAAGTCCACATAATGAATCTGGTTACATGTTTGTCTTACCTTGCCCATTTGCCAATCCTCAGAAAAAGACTGGAGAAACATAACCAGATTGTGATTAAGAGGAAGTCCTTTGAGATGACTTCTACTAAAGTCACCAGTTATTTTTCAGTGTTTTCCTACGGATGTAAGGATATGCCCACAGAATAGATGCATCCTGCATTGCATTAAGATGAACCCAAAGTAAAACTAGGATCTTGACCACATAGTGCTGACTCTGTAACACTGAATAAGAGGGTCAAGTGCACTAGTGTTATAAGACTGAAAACAGACATGGATATTATACTGTATGTATGAAAATGCATAAACCACATTTAATTAACTCTAGGTTGTGACACAGACTGACAATTTTAAACAGAAATTTCAAAGCTATGCCTGACACCTTTCAAGTCATTTTGATCTCTCAGAAAGTTACATATTTAGGTCAGGTTTCTATACATTTGTATGTGGGGGGTTTTAATATTTGAAAAATGCATATTATTTACCCTATTGCCTAGAATGTTTACTGGAGAAATACATATTTATTTTTAAAAGCAATCCACATATTATTTACTCAGTGGATGAGAATGACTTCAAAAAGCCGTTCTGGTCCATCAAATAAATACATATTTATAAATGGTTTTTAAAATGAATATTATTTACCCAATGGACTGTAATGGCTCTGCTAGTGTTATTACATATAAATAAGTAATTAGCCACATAATAAAAAACCCCGACAAAATTTATCTGAAAAAGCACTAAATTTCCATGTGTCAATGTACAATATCTTTTCTATTGTTATTATTTTGTTTTTAAACAGCAAAGGTGATTACTCTATGCTAATGGCTATGTCTTTGCCATATTTAAAATCCAGCTAGCTCTGCAATTTTACAGAAGTTGAAATCCACATTTCTTTCTTTTAAAATTAATATTTTAAAATTCTCATCTTGCAGTTGGTGCACCTGGCCGGAATCTTTCTGCCAGCCTCATAGCTCCATTCGCAGCAGAAGCACTAACAGAATGCTTGTCTCAGTGAGGAACTGGGAGCACGCGCTACATTTTTGTGTATTCTCACACAAGTTTCTCCACACCATTAGCCAATGCACCTGCAACACTGCTGGACCGTCTTGGTGAAGGCCTACCAATCTTGTACAATGCCAAAATTTATTTGTTTATTTATCTTTACATCGCTTGTTTTCTGCAGAGCTCTGAAGATCCTCAAGAATCCCTTTTTCACGTGAGAGTGAAGGCAACATTTAAGAGATGTAACTCCAGGGACGAAATCTATTGTGCTACACAATCCTGTATGAGTTTGTCTCTGAAAGAATGTTACTCAATAAAAGCAGCCATCCCAAATGCTTGGGAATCTGCTAAGAACAAAATTATCAGGCTTTGCCTATGAAAATAGATACACACTTTCAAACATGAGTGAATGGTACCATTTTTAGTAGTACATGTGTGTGCTGGAATAAGTGTCATACATTAAGATGTAAATGTTATTCTCTGAGCTGAATACCAGGTGATTAATTCTGATAGCATAGTGATCAATTGATACAGATGCTGCACCTGAGTAATGTTTGTTTCTGTACACATTTGTAACAGAGGTGCATCACAAACACAGGTGTCACTTGCATAGATGCGCAACATTTCTGATTTCCTGAAAACTCTGCCATCGGTAGTTAGCCTAATTCTGCCAACTTTTTCAATTAGAAACATTATTGACTTGATGAAAAAGCAAATTAAACATACCTTTGTATTACGTAAACTGTAGTCAGAACATAATGTTCTGGTACTGAACTTCTTAGACATGTGGCCTCTGCATGCAGCTTTTACTCACCAAAGTGTCTGGAGATTATGGAAACGGGAGACTTTTGCAAGAGACCTAGGCACCATTAGTCTAGCAACTGAGGTATAGAACAACGAGGAATATGTTAATGCAAAGAGATCTTTGGAGAAGAAAGTGCCAGGAAGCTGAAACTGTGTTAAGATCGCTGTATTAAGTTGCTTGGATGCTTCATTTTAGATCTCGAATAAACCTTTTGCTTTCATGAAGCTACTACAAATTTACAACAGTTTGAGGATAAAAACTGACCCACAGGTAGCAATATATTTTGTTTCAAAATAACAAGAAAAAATATTTGTTAAATGATGGTACAGTCTGAATTATTTAAATCTGGCATGTAAAATCAACACCACATTTAGCTCCCAAGTATTTCTTCACAATTCTCCTTCACCAAAGAACAAGAGTTTTGATCCTAAGAATGAATAACATGCAGTGACCACCCAAGAGTTTACATGATCTTGTTTGCAAAATCACTCCTCACCCTTTGCTCTTTAATAGGAACTCAACACGTCATGAACATAAAGCAAGCAGGTGTGCTCACAAGCAAGCCTCTTCCCAAATTTCCATTTAAGTCATTTACCAAACCAAATCAAACTGCTACTCTGAACATTATTTTCTCATGGAGGAGGCTAGAGGATCTCTCCCAAAGGCACTCCAAAGCACGTGAGGTTCAGCTTCTCAAAGCAAGGTAACTGAAACAAATGTAACTGGCAGGATGCTGCAGCAGCAGGTCCATCCAGGGCACACAGCTCATGGCAAGAAGTTTCTTAAGGTCAAATACAGTAAGCCCACTGTCTAGCTTTAGTGCGCTGGAAACCTACATAAGTCAGCACAAGCCTACATAATCCTCTTTTCTTATTTCCGCATAGCCAATTGTGTCATAGCAGGGAGACAGTTTTGCACTCTCACGTCAATCAGCACTGTAACAAGGCCCAATAATGTAATTTCAATCAGGACCAAATTCTTGTTGAAATTAGTAGTCTACCCGCAAGCGTGTACTTCTAGCGTCTGTACCCTGTACTATTTAATCAGTCTAAAATATCTGGGTAAAAGCTATGCTGTTTAAGACAAGATCTGGGTTTCTTTTGCCACTAGTGCTGCCACGACATAAGCTTATGTCTTCTCTCTTGAAAAGCACATAGACTCTTTTATACAAAGAAATTGTCTTATACAAATCCTTAATTCCTTAATGAGAAGGAATCAGAATACAGACATATCAATTAATTCTTGGGATGCACATGAGGCAATCAATTTTCCCAAATCCAAAATCTATTAAAAAATAAAACAAAACCAATTTAAGTTTCCACTCCTTTAAAAAGATGAGGAGGAGGGAGAGAGAAGCTGACGTGTTAATCATTCTCACTGTCTTTACTCTGTTCCAAAATTATTATACGTGAGTTAACTCGCAAAAATTATAAAAAACATATTCGTGAATGTGGAAAAACTGAAGTTTCAGAATAAAATGTCTAAAAAGAAAAGAGAGAGGAAGAATGTTGCAAGTACTAGGAAACTTTTGGATTTCAGTCCTATGCCTGCACAAGGTGTCTGCACTAGGAAAAGGAGCAATGTTTCTCTTTCTGTACATTTCTGTGCACTGATGGAAGTGATGTCCTACAGCATTTCAAGTCACTGATTGAAGTTTGGTGGTGGTAGTGGGAATGTTGTTAAGGGAAGTAAAAAAAGCAATGTCCATTTGAAGCTTGTCTGTGAACTTTGCATGAACCGCCAGGAATAATGTAGTGTGATGACAAGCCAGTTATACCTTCCACTAAATTTGCTGTCTGGAATGAACTGAAATAGTGTTTGGTTTGTGTAATTACGTCCATCTATCTTTATATTCCAGCGGCATATCGCAAATTGAAAATACTAAAAATTGACTGTTGGTTCTGATATTTAATGATTGCCAAAGACAAGACGATGATTTATTGGTTACTTACCGATGTGACACATTTGCATCTTATTAGACGGAGATTACTATTCCTTAAAATGCGGACGAGGCCTGATCATGTCTGATGGATTGATTTGATTTGCAAATGTAATCAAACTAATAAGAGGGAAAAAATGAGCAATAATGCCTTGTTTTTCAACTGGCAATCACTCCCCTGCCAACAACGCTGATATCCCTGACTAAGCAGCCTTCACAGTCTTCCTGTCTTCTCAAATAAACAAAGGGATGCAAAGAGCTTGATAAGAGGATAACGAGCCAAGTATGGATATAACATGGAGCCTGTACCTCAGTACTGTAGAAATGTATCAATGGAAACACCACGATAGGACTTAATGTGCCTTCAGTCCTTAAAAAGCAGTGAGAAAAAAGCCAAAAAGCCAAATTCAATTATGAACAAGCCTCTACTGAGTGAGGAGAAAAAGAACTTCATAACAAAAGAAAAGTGGGATTAATTTAGAGAACTACAGTAAAATACTCTTGACAAGTACAAAACTTACAGAACAAATACCTGGAACTCCTCTGCCTGACGGGAAATAAGTTGGGGAGTGTGTTTTGGACAATATGATTTGAGCAATTGGAATCATTGTCCGTAGCCACAGCATCAGAGAATCTATTTCCAGAGGCACACTGGACGATGTTTTTAAATCCTCCCAAACACTAAATGCAAGCTTTCTGTGTATTTTTATCTGCACTGTATTGATTACATAAACTGTTAAATAATATATTTCACAATAAACATGCTCGTATGCTGGCCAGATGTTTCTGTATGGGTTGAAATACAGTTCTAGATAAGAGCAGACTCTTATTCAGCTTACAGTAAATGACCCTAATTCTGCACAGTACGATTCTCTTCCTTTTTAGGAATAATTAAAAAAAAAAAAAGCTTTGTGGAAGGAATTGCACCAAGCCCCCCTCCCTCTGCCCCATTTAAACAAAAGTGGTAAGTCAAGCAGAAGGCAAATAAAAAGCTCTGAGGTCCATACAGGTTTCAGATTGTGACATGCATTTTTAGGGACTGATCCAAAGCACAGTAAAATCAAGGCAAGTCTTTCTATTGGCCTAAGTGGATTTTCATATAGAGCATTAGTAAGAGGGAGGTTCGAGTGAATATTGACAGTGAGGAAGTGATCCTACAAATATTTGGAAACACATAACTCTGCACAATGGAACTGTCTGTGTAAATAATGTGACTGTACTACTTAAATATTTTCCAGACCGATTACTAATTTGCTTCGCTGAGGGATATCTGATAGTGTGTAAAAAAAAAAACCAACCCACTAAAAACTTGCTTAAGGGAACATATATTATGAAGTGTCAGTTTAAAAAAAAAAAAGAGTTGAATATATAGCTTGAATTACCATGTTCAAAGACCTCAAAATATTTTCATAATTTAAAGTTTTACAGCTCATCTAATTTATATGTATTTTAACAGTGGAAAAGCATCCCAGTTAATTTCCAATTAAATAATTACATTTTGCCTACCTAAAGTTCTCACTGCATTTTTAATTGGATAGGACACACTTCACTGCTTCTCCTAAATTGTTTAGTTTTGCCATTCAGTATATAAATAGCTACCACTTTCTACCATGGAGACAGTATATTTATCCATGTAGCTATAAATGGCAAATTTTAGTTCACCTGTGCTGGCTGTAGCACTGGAACTGGGGAAACCCATGCAGCCTGCTTTCCTACCTCCTCATCATGAACTCCTTTTAGTCATATTTTTTTCCTTCAGGCAGGGTCTATGAAAGATTGTATGTTTGTTATTTATGCTGGCTGATTATGGTTATGAGTATGCAAATATTCCCTGTCAACACCCTCATCTCTTGACTTTTATCTCCTGAAATGCCCATCTAAGCCTCTGGTCAGACACTGCCCTCTGTAGGTTTATGATACTGACGGCATTAGCCTGCACAACGTGTGCACAGCTCGCCTCAGCACTACCTGCATCCCCTGCCTAGTGCCTTTCTGAAGCACCATGTTTACCATTGGCCTTTTCATTACAGAGACCATGGTGTGCTTCAGATATAAGGATTACAGTATACAATAATTTACTCATCATTGAAGTGCTAGATGCAATCCTGTGACCACTGTGAACTCCTAACTTGTGCTGAATATATCAGGCAGAGTGTTGAGCACAAACCATTAATGGTGCCTGGAAAATGTTCAGTAACTCAAAATGCAAAAAAACTTCTTCAAAATAGACTCCTACCAATTTCACCGTATGAAGATCATCTGGAATTTGTAATGCATATTGCATGTTAAATCCATAGCTCAAGATTCACTGACATTAAACAACGTGCTCCTGAATCTACACACAACAGTTAACTATCTCTTGGAAACTTCCAAGTAGTAAAAAGTGAAGAATGGATCACAGAGTAGAATGGCTTTTTACAAGAGACCGATATGGGGAAGGACTCAAAATTCTTCTCACTGCAAGTGCAGTTAATTAATGAAAGACACAAGGGCCATGGTAACTTCAATATGTTATTAGATATAGCTTGAATCGTAGCAAGTTCAGAGACTAATGCTTGTTCTTTAAGGCAGGCATGACACTATTGTATGATTATAAGAAAATCTCTGGCTAGAAATACTTCTGGCAACCTGCTAATATATGTTCATGTCAGTAAGTGTAGTTCCTCTCTGAACAAACATATGAGCAGCGGTTGTTACATTCTAGTTACCACATCTCTCTAAAGCTAGATGCACATGAACTGCAGATTTTCCCCACCTCTTCTTCACTCTTATCACAATTTTTTGCCATAGCGTTCTCATGTGTAACATGTCAGGACCTGATGAGTTAGCTGACTCTGCTTTTCCAGTGCCATTTCCATTGAACTCGGAGCCTTCTGTGTCTGTAGCTGGATCTCATCTCAATATTTGATTTCACCTCAACTGTTAATACAGCTGATTGAAACTGACGGTGCACAACATGGCAGATGAAAACATCTTGGGGAGAAGGTTTAGAACTATACTGTGAAATTTCCACTCATCTATAATACGCGCCTCAGGAGTCTGGGGTGGAACATCCCATGGACAGATCAACATAATATCAGAGAACTTTCTCTTTACAGAATATGCTTTCAAATGAGAGGAAGGTTTTGTGTTCTTTTTCTTGCATGGTACCAAATATTCCTGCCTACTATACAATATTAAACTTGGAGACAACAAATTAAAATAACATAGAAAGCTGACTTAAAAGTTACAGGCCAGTGTTTTATCTAAGCAGTTAAATACAGGAGCATTCAGTGTCTGCATTCTTTGGATTCTGTGTTTCCTGCATTGCGGTTCTTTCTCCACACATGTATGTGTGTGCCATAATTAAGCACTGCACAACAAAAAAGACGTGAGTTCATAAAGGTCTTGTATGATCCAGCTGATGCAGAAGGCAATTACTGCAGACTCATTTTTAAAAACTGCTGATTCTGTTATAAGGCTGGATCGAGTCTTGCCACTACAACTCACGTCCTCCCCTATTATCCCTATATTACATACATATAAACAGGCCCAGGTCACCATGTGCCCCGCCAGAAACGTGCTGACTGGCTAAGGGGGCCTCGCAATTGAAGTAATTAATCCTATTCTAATGTAGGTTAAGCAGGTGTGAAGCCTCGCTCATCCAGAGAGAAAGTAGAGGCATCTTTAGAATTATGGTATTTAACTGGTCTCAGCTGACTTTAGGAAACTAGACCATCCTGTGCTGCTGACCCAGCCATACAGGTGGAGACCTGTCTGCTCTAAATAGAGACTGAGCAACTGGCTCTTCTTCTTCTCCCTCCTCCTGTCCTGGATTTACAAGATCAACACATAGGAGTAAAAAGCTGTTCTCTTCTTCTCCATCCAGAACAAAATAACTATATTTGTTTTGGAGGATAAGTTAGATGAGTAAGTCACCTGCTTAGTTTAAAGTGAACTAAATGGTTACTACAAGAGGGCTATGTTACTTTAACTTTACTTCTGCATTCCCAGTATTTGCTACAATCCTTTTAACATTCATGATCTTACTTCCAACAAAGCCTTTAGAAATTTTAAAACTGACAAAAAATATTTTGCTTGGATATTCTTTAAATTCTGAATCTGGATGGAAAAAAGCCTCATTTTTCTAGCAGAGCAGAGTCCTGTAAATAAAGAAGTGATATTTAGCAAACATAAATTATAGGCTCAGTTCTGCAGCATTTGCCTCTTCTGCAAATTCCTCACCTAAAGAATAATGTCGAGGTTTGTTCCAACCTTCTCACTGTCTTTTTGAGCAAGGTACCCTCCTACCTTGTGACCATTCATTGCTTATAAGAAACTGGCCATCCCTGAGTTATCAAGTGTATGCAGGTAAGGAAAGACCCTCAAAGACTATTTAAGAAGTTTGAATTCTTTCATGCAGTATGCTCTCAACTGGCAATTGTTTAATATGGCTGGCAGTTGAACTATATTATTGGTAGGGGTGGGGGTAGAATGACTTTAAACTACTAACATGCTTGAAAATCTAATGTGCCCAGCTATCTCCTGCTGTATGGCACTCCAGATGTTGTCCCAGTTGCAAAAGGCCATTACTGCTGAAGTCTCAGATTCAGCTTGCTTTCAGGAAAAAAAAAAGAGACTACAGTAAAATTAAGAAGGTTAAGATACATTTAGACTTCCTACCCTCTAGTAATAAGATTAATTCCTTGTTCCAGAAGGAAAACTGTTATTGAGTCCTCTGTAATTTACGCAGATGTAATCTAGTAAACTTGTTTGTCACACAAGAAGTAGGTACAAAGGTGAATACTGTTACCCTCCAAGTGGAAATACTTGCTTGAATTCTGCACATTGCTGTAGAGTCCTGAGGTGGTGAGTACACACAGCAGACAAGGAAAAGTCTCAGCTCCCACTGATATACTGACTACTGATGTGGGTTTATCCCTTCAGGGCCAGATCCTTAAACAACAGAGGCTGGCATAACACATTTGACTTGCACACCCATGACAAGTGATCCTACCGAAGGCTCTTTGACTGTCTCTATACATTAACTGGGCAAACTACCATATGTATTTTCTTTTACAAATTCTTGTTGCAATGTCTGGTTGCTGAATTAGACCAAACCATTTCCAACAGTTTTATTTTGCATCTTCTTACACTCCTCTCAAAAAAACCCCACATGTGCTAACAGAATAATATCTTTTTAATTTTTTTCTCTTCTTTCTTCTATTCAGCATCACCTTCAAATACTCTTAAATATGCAATGGTGTAGTTTTGGCTTCACAGTACTTCAGTTTGCATGTAAGGAAGCAAGCTGTTTAAGTCAGCCTACAAGTCACCCAGGGTAATACAATACTCTTGATTTTCCTGGAAGAATAATAGGAAACGGCTGCTAAATCTTTTTAGATATATGCATATAAGAATCAAATAATAAGACTTTTTTTTTTTTTAGTTTACAGAAAGAAAATGAAAAGCACTGGCATTCATTACTGTTGATTTGCTCTCTTTCTATTAATAATTTCTTATTTTTAAAAGGCCATGAGAGTGAACAACATAATGCAATGGTAGGAAGATATTTACCAATTTAGCACCTTATTATAAAACTACTCAGAAACCTCTTCGTCTCTCATTTAACATAATAATTATTAGTGGCAACAAAAGTGGATCCCACACTTGCACCATGATTAGCAAGTAGGGAATCTGGGATGAATATATTGCATTTTGCTAAGTAAACCTTATTATATCCCAAATCCTCAGTCTAAAAAACATCTAGTTTTAAGAAAATAATTACCACTCCTGTTTAAATGCGTGTTTCCAAATTAACTAGTGATATTCTATAGAAAACTGCCTCTTTTATGCTTGAAGTCTCCAGCTGCCACAGAATTTATATCTCTTTCCTCCTCTCTTTGTTTTTCAGCCATTTTCCCCGAATGTCAAAGTCAATTTAGTGCATTTCACTTTGCTGAATAAATCACAGGCGAAATCCTTGCTAAAAGTGAAAATTTGATTTGCTAAAAGGAGCTTAGGGCAACTATTAATCAATATATCCAGAGTGTCAAAGCTAAGGCCATGATAGACATGCATTCATTTGGAGATTGGTTGAGGCAGATAAAGGGGGACGCTGGGGGAAAAAAAAAAAGTGCAAAAGCCAGACAGTGTACTGTGTATGTTGGGGGCATGGGTGGAGGGAGAGGACTATTTCACTAAAAAAAGAGAGTCATTCAAAAGGTATAGGCAAGTACTTGTTTATGAATAAAAGGTTAACTTAATAGAGGCATAAAGTCACTATTTAATTATGGACTTGAGAGAGGGGATTTTAATGACGGACTTTATTTTTCTAAAAAAAAGTAAGAGAAGAATCGAGTCAAGTTCTTTTGTTAGCTGTTAATTCCATGGTTTGGTGTTGGTTTTGGTGCTGATTATTCTTAAAAAAGCTTTTTCAACAAACTGATAGTGATTTTGAAGCCAAAAGTAGAAAGAGTTCTAGATGTTTTTTTAAGAGACTTCCTGCACATTTATTTTATGTTCATGTATAATTTGCAGGTGATGAAGTGTTCATATGCCTGGGATGACATTCTTTTCCATCGCCCACCCCCCCCGATTAATTTAATGCTAGTAAAATACGCCAGAAGTGTCTACCCTGGAAATGAAAGTGCTCTTTTTACCCCAGGACATCTATGTCTAGTAGTCCTAGGAATCTCCTCACCTCTCCATTGCTCGCTGTATCAGTTCAGAACTTGAACCAGTCTTTTCTGATTACCAGACATGCTAGAAGTATATGCATCTCTAGTTGCACATGAAGCCCGCTGTTTTGCACTGAAATCATCTTAAAATGTTGCTACTGATTTCAGTAACAGTCTGCCATCATATGTCAGGTGGATAAATTAAATAATTTTTGAATAAGCAAACAGACCTTTCTGTAGCACATTTACCACACTGCAAATCCCTGTTTCGTTTTGAAAATGATAAGAGACTGTGGACATGTTTATTCATGCATTACCCTGGAAATCCCATCTCTTTCTCCCTGCCTTGCAAAGTCACTTAAACCTTCTCTGTGATATTATTTTCTAAAGAAAGAAAGAAAGAAAAAAAAAAGCCACCATTTCTAGCACTTCAAATAATAGGACAGAGGAACTGCTGGCATTTTAGTCACACTGCTCTTCCATTCTACTCAGAAAGGCTTGAAGCAACATGGTAATCTAAAGACTGACAGTATTGGGTGGTCCATCCATGCTAATGTTAAAAAATAAAACTGACAGTCAATTGCTTATTTCCCATATTGTACAATTTAGGAATGGAAGTCAAGGAAGTCAGTAGTTTTTGAGAAACTTTTTGGGTGGAATGTCTACCTTTAAGACCCAGAAATTGCCTGCCTCAGATCACGTATGCTATGCAAGTTGTGAGTTCAAGATTTCCTTCACAGAAACAGCGTGTCTCATTTCCATAATTAGCACATGTTAACAGGAGTTAAAAGAAGAGCAGATAATGGCTTTGATAAATGGAAGGCAATAAGAACTTGCAAAGTGTCCAAGACAGCACAATGACAAAGGGCAGAATGTCCTAATTCCTCAGGAGGCTCAAGTTAATATTACTACAAACCTCTTAGCACAGAACAGCTCATACTCCATTTTATGTTACATGAGCTTAGTAAACATCACATTTGTATGTTCTCCTGCCTGTGGGGTGGCAGGCACTCTGTGATAGAGGGGTTCTAAGACAGCTGCAAGAGTCTTCACAAGGTCTGAAATAGTCATGAATTCAGCCAGCAGCACAAGAGAGGTCCTCAACCTTAGCAGAAACAACAAATTTTACAGCAGCAACTATGATGGTACAGACGTACAGGAAGATGGGGATTTTTTTCCATTGCAGAGCTGAGATTCTGTATTATCTGCTCAAATAATAATACAGACAAAGATTTGGGCATAAACAGGATGCGGCCTGTAGCTACAATGTATGCGATTACATACATCAGGTTGTTCTAACATATGATTTGAGTCTGTCTTTGAAGTCCTACCAACATGAATACTACCATGAAGTAACAGTCAGCATTTTTTCCTCTGTCATTTAAACACACACTGTATGTCCTACACTAGGAAGTAAATACACAAACAAACAACTACGTGCACAAGAAAAGGTACATATATACCTAATTAGTATCTGCATGGATGTACTATATAGGTATGCTCTCATGCCTTCTTGAACATCAGTTCAAAAACTGCTTATGGACAACATTTTCTCTGTACTCTTACCTATAAGGGTGGTATTTCTGAAACATATGATGAAAAAAGGGCATATTAGCAATGACAACTCTGCAGCAAAACATGTTCTTGTTCAGTATTAGAATGTCAACCTACACCTCCAAGAGCTGCATGGGAAAGGAAAGCTTAAATACTGATCTCCAAAAAGTGTTTGCTGTTAAAATGTTTTATAAAATATTAATGTTATCACTAAAATATACAAAACATCCTTGGATTTGTTCCATCAAAATCATGCCCTGCTTTTTTTTTTTTATAGTAGCACCAGTGGCAGTATCAATTTCTAACTATTACCTTCCTTGAACACAATTACTGCTAGTAAAACAGGAACACAGCTGAAGACAAGCAGGCTTATTTTACTAAATAATGTAACTAGTTATTTTTGATGTATTAGTCTGATTCACTGTTTCCAAACAAATTTTTCATTTTAAGTGAAAAAAGTTGATTTCTGTGGCCTGGCTAATGTTTTTTCATGCATGCAAATTTTTTAGGGAACATTTTGTCTTGAGCTTTCTGTTATGCACATTTTTAGGAGCTTAATGTTTCCTGTCTCCACTTAATATGAAAGAACATTGCACAGTTTTCCTGAATGTCAATGAGATAGTTACATTACAGAAGTCGTGCCTAAATGACTCTGATACTGTGAAGAGGTACCAGCAGAATTCCACTGATGCTGGAAAATACTTTAATTAATAGAATACATCCATAAAATAGAATCTCCCCAAAACACAATGCAAAGGGTAGGAAACTCAATAAAATAAAGCAGGGGTCTTTTATTTGAAAGAAAGGAAAGGAAAGGAAAAGGAAAAGGAAAAGGAAAAGGAAAAGGAAAAGGAAAAGGAAAAAGGAGAGGAGAGGAAAGGAGAAAAGAGAAAAGAGAAAAAGGAAAGAAAAAGGAAAGAAAAAGGAAAGAAAAAGGAAAGAAAAAGGAAAGAAAAAGGAAAGAAAAAGGAAAGAAAAAAGAGTCTTGCAGAGGTTTCATAAATATATTTACAATTTATTTAGGTCAGTCAATAGACAGTTTGTCTCTTCAGGCTGGAGACACAGCATCAGCCTCTCCCTAAGAACCTTCAGTATTTTACTAACGAAATTACAGTACACTGGAATATTTTAATCTGACACAAAGAACAACAATAGATCTGACTGCTGGGCTGATAATCTTCTTATCACACCTTGTGAAACCTAGCTCTAATATTTGACTGAGCCTCCATTACTCGGCAAAACATTCTAAAAAGGCCAACAATGGAGAGAGAATGAAGTGGAGTGTGGAAGTACCTCCATATCTACATAAAAGAGATTAGAGGCGACAGCGTTCCATTTTACAGCTCAATCATATTGTGTTAGCATGCGCTTATCCGAGCGCGGATGAAATTGAAAGAGAAATAAAAAAGAGTCAGGCAGATAGGAACCAGAAAAGCGAGGCATGAGCAATTTCCAAGGATATAAAAGGATGCTAATGGCGGGGCCCTGTCATTCTTAAAAAGGGCTATTAGGGCACCATCATCTGTTCTTGTGCCCTTACACTCCTCTAACTAAAGTCAAGCATTTCCTAATGCCATTGTGATCTTTTTCTTCTTCAGATAAGACATGGTCATGTTTCATAACAACACACTTTCCATTTATTTGATTTATAAATGCAAGGAGACTAATTCTATTTACTGATAAAGGCTTTCCACATATATATTTTTCTTTCAATATTCCCTTTTGTAGATGGCATAGACTTCTTGTTCAATAAAAGCAACTATTGAAATGTTTCAAATAGTACAAGAATACTAATGATTTTATGAAAGCATTTGAACTTTGTATAATTTTAAAACATTTTTTAGTCTATGACTGCAATGGGAAATGGTTGGCCAGGGCACAATGCATATTGCATTGTTACCTTTTTATAGATATTCTCATTAAAGGAATTTCTGTTAGAATAGCAAAAACATTGTTTTGGTTTCTTTCACAAAAGCAAATTTTACTTTGATTCGCAATGCTTTATGATATAGGTCTTTATTACTTATTATGCACCTGATATATAAGGATCTTTTAATTATACTGAACCTTAAGAAAACACTACAAGAAAGATTTGCTGGTTGCTGCTTTGCTGTGCAAGACAAAAATTCACTTATGGTATAAATAATCAATTCAAAGAGACTTACACCAAGATTTACTTAGTCCGCTAAGCTACAGTGAACTTCTATGCAATCTGCACTCTTTTTCTAACTCATCCTTTTTACAATTCTGTTATGTTTCTGCCTACAATAACATTTGTTAGCTTAGAAATCCATCAGCTAGTACCAATCCAGGCTCTTCTGCAAGTTCCTTTGTGCCAGGCATTAGCTGAGCGTAGGCAGTCCAAGTTCAGCAGTACTCTATCACTCAAAACCAAGCTATAAAAGCTCATCACATTCGCCCTTTAGCATGTCAAGCCCTTTTTGCATTTTGATTTTTGTGATCAAATGCCTGGCAACAAGAACAGAATTTATCACTGCCCTCTGTTATCAGAAGGCCTATAAAAAGATTGTCCTTATTTCCTGTTTTTTTTTCCTTCTCATTCCTAAACAGGGTCAGGCGAGTAAACTTAGCTAGTGTAATTCTACCATGGAAGGCAGAGTTGTGAGTTTACTTGATAATAAAAGTGTGCATTGTGGAAGAAATGTTCCTCAGCTGGCTCAGATCACAGACTTTAAATTTTCAAGAAGAGTTTACAGCAACCAATACCTTTTCTATGCTAACCAAAGCCATAATTTTAGAAGACTGTTCAGTCTCATCACTAAGCTCTTCTCATCTCTCCAGCCAAATCAAACCTACCTAGTGTATTTGCAAACCAAACTGACAGAAGTTCCCCTGCAACTACCACGGAGCATGACTGAAAGCTACTCTGTTTCAGTTAAGTGATGTAGGTATCTTCCAAAGATGAAACTCAAACTCACCTATTTAACTCATTTTGACTTAATTGAGGGTGCTTTATAAGCCAAGAGTCTAAGACAAAGTAGCTAGTATAATACTGAGTGATGTTTAAATTAGTTTACAATTTGCTTGGGCTCCTCTAGAACTGCTCTGAACAAAGCCATTCAGAAATGTCAGCTGTATTCCTAACCACTGTAACAAATTGTTGCCTGAACGCTGCACACCTAATGACTTCAAATTAGCTTCACTGCAATATTGCCTGACAGTTCGTTACGACTGTTAGCAACATAGCTGGCGTATCATGACCAATAAATTGGTTTCAGTGTGGGCTGGGAAAGGGACTTCCATCAATTTGATTAAAGAAATTACTGTAGCATTCAAAGCATAAAGACAAACTAGTTTAAGGAGACAGAAATAAGTTAACTGTAGCAGAAAAACATTGCTTGTGATACAAAAGCTTGTTTATATACCATTTGTGGTACAGAGAATGATGAACTTACAACTGTGTCATACACTGATTAGTTTAAAGTCTCTCACCTGAAGCAAAGTAACGCTCCACAAATGTACAGATGATTTTACTATTATTCTTTGTTAGTGTTCATATTTGTAAAAGATGACCTAGAAGTATGAATCAGAAGAACTGAGATAACTGTAGATGGTTAGGGAAAAAAACTCAGGAAGACTGTTTCTTAGTGATTTTCTTTTGATACTAGAAATAAAATATATTTAACTTTGATAAACAAACAACTGACTGGATGTTTTATTCTACTCTTAAAGTATCCGAAAATCACATCTCAAATGAGGATAATGTATTATTCAAAAGAATTAAAGGTTATCTATTCTTAAGCTCAGTAAGGCTGCAGTATCAAAATTAGAAAGCTAACAAGCTGATGAAAACACAACCTGCTCACTCATCTACTGGATTAGGAAAATACCTTAAGAAACAAGTAAAAAAGCCAACTTTTTTTGTGTGACACTACCATTTGTGAAAGGTAACAGACTGAGAACCCCAGAGACTGTAAGCTTGTCTGCTAGCTCACAAATACCTCAGCTTTGGGGGAAAACAATTTATACTTGAAATGTTATCTGAAGAAATTGCTAATCTTCTTGGAACTTGGTTTTGATGACTCTCACTTTTCTTATTAACAAGAATGGCAGTAAGCTTTTATAATATCAATGTATTTATGTGATGTAGACTGCAGTCCATTTCATGCAAGCCAAGGAACTAGTAAGCTGCAAGAAAAGATCTTTTGGTACAATTCAGTTCTTTCTACTAAACTGCTGGTACAATTCAGTTCATACATTAATTCACTGAGTGAGGAAAACAATTCCTCTGTGCCATGCCAAAATATAACTGAAGTTTTGCCTCTCCTGTGGTCAGTGTAAATGCTGCATTTATGTATTAGAGGAACCTGACAACTTCAATTACTGCTGAATCAGATGAGTACACAGGAGAGGACTTGCACTAACTTTTATATGGGGCTAATGCTCTGCAGTCTTAATAAAAGTAATAAATGAAAAAAAACACTGAGCAGGATGTAAACTCTATTAACATAGTGACACTCATAGCCACAATAATACTAATTCCAAGGTAAGATATATTATCATCTAGCCCATGTCCCATGTGAATAAGCTGGAGACTTAAGAAAACTATATGCACTGTAGTGAAAGAACAAGTAGTATTTTTTAATGGAAGAGAATAACGCATGTGATGATTTCTGTACATCACATATTTGCAATGAATACTCTATGTACCTGGAATATGCTTAGCCCATCCAATGATCACCACCAGTTCTCTGTCTGCCAGGTCACAAAGAGTGGTAAGTGCTTTGATGTCACTGTCTGGAACAGTGGGGTCAGGCATAGCATAGATCTTCTCCGGTTCAGCCACCAGCAAATGGGAGACAATCTTGTTATCTGTAAAAATGGTCCAGAACAGTAAAAGATCACCAGTAGCATTATTTTCCTTTTCAAATAAATGGCTTATATTTCAAAGACTACAAGAATTTGTCTTAAGATGCTGACCTAATTAAACCTTATTGTAACTTTACTGACTTCTAAAAGTGATACAGTACATTCTGATCCATTAGCGATGTTTATCAAGCTAGACATGTATGTTCTCAAGACAGTAAATTTAATGGAATATAGAAACATATGATCATCTCCTAATATTGGAATACAAACTTGTAGAAAAATATTCATGCATTATGATGTATTTTAGACTATACAAATAGAGAAGTTAGGTTTTCGTCTAACAACTTGCAACCCCCCCTTCCCTGTCCCCAAAGGCAGACTTGTTTTTTGAGTGAGTAAATACCACAAGCAATCAGTCAGACACTGAAATCTGTAATCAATTTCTGCAATTCCAACTACCATTCTTTATTTTAGATGTATGTCACTGTTAAACTGTTGCAACAAAAATGGTCTCAGGACTTTCTCAGTGCTCATTACTCCATGTATCCTACAAATATGGGTATCTTGCCTATCGAAAAGTTAAGAATGGATCTGTACTTGAGGCCTGTGCTGTGAGAAAAGCAGGGTGCAGTATTATATTTGCTTTGCAGTGAAACACACAAATCCAGAATTGTGTATAAAATTAACTTAAGTGCAAGAATAGACTAATGATCTCCTCTCATTTCCAGCCATTAACTGCTATTAAAAACAATGAGAGTAAAGAGAGTAAAAGCAAGAAAGGTATCAATAAATGCAGACTCTACCTCAGAAAACTGCTTTTATGCAAAGAATGATACTTCATCATATTCACACACTGGATATTTCTATCTATATAGCATTTTCATTCATGTGTTTAATATTTAATTTTTCATCCATATGACTTGTGAAATATAATTGGAATAACCAATTAAGTTATAAGGAAAAGTGAAGAGGAAAAAACAGAATAGAAGAGCCTAGAAGATTTACAATATAAAGTTGCTATTCTATATTCTATAAGTAGGATAAACATAAAATAAGCATTACATCCATGTGGAGGCCCAATGGAAATACGCCTACACAGGATCCTGATTCATTACTCTGAGAAGGTAGAGCTGGAAAATGGGAACAGAACTATTTCATTAAGCCTCCTAATAGAGGATACACTGCTGTACTCGCCAATATATTTACATTTTAGCTATCATGGTAAAGGTAAAATGGTGACCTCAAATGACCCATCAGAATTAAAAAGCCTAAATGGCAACTTTTAGTGTATTTACATGAATCTGTTCCCTTTGTTAGGATAAAGCGTTATGGGGCTTGATACAAACAGGATTCCACTTCAGAAGGTATGAGGTATTTCCCAACTGCAGAGAAAGTTGCCAGAATTAGTATAATTTCCCCCTTCTGCATGTAAGTCATAGGATGGACCATACTGTTCTCCTGCAGGGAGCTGCAATGGATGCTGATGGGGATTAGACTTGCCCAGGAGTGCCAGCGAGCCTTCCTGCGTGACAGATTTCCATGGAATTCAGATTTCTGATGCTTTACTGCTCTTTTGTGACACGGACTCTTCAATTCTGATCTACTATCTCTACAACTTTTGTCTTATTCCAAATTTGCATGTCAGAAGTTGTGATATATGTTAGCCCTTCATGAAATAAGTGCAAGAGCCAATTGGAAACTATCATATCAAGCACGTTTTATTACACGGGGATATCTTCACCCTTTATATGAACTACAGGAACTATGCCAACTGAGTAATTCATGATCTCAATATTCTACTGGTTATCAAACTGATTAATGACAAATTCTATTCTTATATGAAGATGACAGATGGTTGTTTTAACTTATATTGGCAAACAGCCTTTGAACATTTTTTTAAAATTTTTTAGCAGACATCCATACTTTGTTTGATTTCACATAGAAGACATAATCTCTGTAAGTAGGAAAAGACAGCACAGCTTCTTCCCAAATTCCAATATTTTTACATGTATTGGAAAGTAGGATAAACAAATTAGTTTAATATCAAAACATATGTAGTTGAGGACTTCAATATTGGGGGGTTTTGCCCTGCAAAGAAAACAGCTGAAGAACCTCTTTCATATTTTAATTAGGTTCCTCACCAATGGATTTTTGATGATTCAGGAATATTGTATATTTTGCCTCAAAACCCGCAAAATCTTGAATTCTTTCTACTTCTGCAACCAGCAAGATCTACAAGCAGAACATTAGATTCCATGGTAAAGCTGGAAAATATGATACAGACCAGAAGTAGGTGTTGGAAATATCCTCAAACACTTGTTCTTTCCCTATAAGGGAAAAGGCTACATGAATTAGAACGTGCATTAGTATAGAACACAGGAAAATGTTGAATCACTCAGAAAGCTTCATCACTTGGGAAACTGAATAGCCATGAGCACTGTTTCTAGGTAAATCTTATTTAATGTTTCCCTAATTAGAATCAATAGAACCCAATTTTCATTCCTGAGCCTTTGCTATGCATAAACTATCAGTCAGGGTTCAGAAAATCTCCGAGGCTACTTCCACACAAAACCTATTCCACTGTTTGAAGTCTTGACATTTAATTGGCAGGATCTGAAAATTACATTTTAGAAATATTTGTTACAAAAATGTTTGTAATTAGACAAACTAAGAAAAGGGAAGGGAGGTGCTTAGATAATAAGTAATGATTTACAAGGAGGTCAGTTTATCTCAGGCAAATGGAGCTTACAGAAATTGGTGTAGTTATCGTCTTAAAGGTAATATAATGCACTACTTTGCAGTAATCTTGGGTTTACACAGAGGCTCTTGTGTTTCAGTACAACTGTGTTAATCTCTTCACATTACGGGGCTTGGGGTGTTGGGTGGGATGTTTTGGGGTTTTTTTTCCTGCTTGGTTTTTGCTTTTTTGGTATGCTAGGCTATCAGCATTTCTAGTCAGTGACAGTATCAAGTAAATGAAAAACTGACAATCTGTGCATCCAGGAAAACTAAATCTCTAATGAAATTAAGCATTAGAGTTTATTAAATTTTATTGTATTATCAGAAAGTTTTTATTATAATGTGCAAAATCTGCTTAGTGCAGCCCTAGATTGTATTTACAGAACAGTGGGACAGCTTATGGAGGCTGAGTAGAAGATGCCAGATTGGACAATTGAAGGAATATAATCAGCATAATGTTTTTTGGAAAGGCAAAAGGAAACTATGCCATATGTTCACTTAAGCCTTAATTTTATGTAAAACTGGCTGTTTTTTCTTTGACACAGCTAAAATGCCCTTTCACTTACAGTTCAAAGACTGTTTATTTGCTTTCCAGATCCCCATATGCTCAAACGTATTGTACACAGCACTGTCCCCTACTGGGGAACATGAACGGAAACAAATCCTGTTTTCCATACAGCCAGGTGTCTTCAAGACCCTAAAACCAATGTGGGTTACCACAGGTAAAATGGGCAGAGGCAAATGGGAGACAAGGAGAAGTCTGCCTTCCTTATTTCTCCATCTTATTTCTCTGTTTTGGGAGCAAATTAACCTTCTTGACAGGAGCAACTGGATGTGTGTATTCTCATTTGAATTTGGAAGAGTTTACAACACTTGATGCAGCATGTGTGCCTTTGCAGGATAATACACTAGTCTCCTGCACTACAGCTATAATTCTATTAAATTTACTTCATGGAATTAGTACAGTCGCTGCTTGAGTTTATATAAGCTGCAAAGCAAAACCCCTAACTATTTTTAGTTAATCTCAAAGAGGATGGAACTTGTATTTTAGCAATGAGATGATCATCTCTCTCTCTCTCAATTTCTGCAAGGCGAGATACAATCAAGGACATTATTAAAACATAACAAAACAAAGCAAAAAAATCCATGAGGGTACTAGAGCCTAAACTACCAATCTATGCTTGTTATTAGTATGAAATATCGTTATTTTAATCTAATGCTAGGTAGTGCATTAATCTATAGGTATAAATTAATGAGGCTCTTAATGTATTTTCATTGGGAGGTTGAGCAGTCAAACTCATTTAGTTAGTGAAAACTACAAAAATCACTTTCTTGTGAAATCTGAAACTAGAAGCTTCAATGAACTAATGATCACAGTATGAACCATTTTATGTACCACTGAAAATAAAGATAACCTGTAATTGTAAAATTTGCACTGCATAAACCATGCTTTTATACACTTCCCCTGTAAAAATATTCTTTGTTCAACTCCACTTGAGAAAGATCAGTATATTAAAATAAATGTTACCAGCTAAACGGATATAGTACTCATGGTAATATCTTCTGACCAAACTCTTGTCCCAGTCAGGAGGAGTTTAGTAATCAGTACTAGGAGTCAATACCTTGTATTCAAAGAGAAATTCTGTGTATCTGGTGTACTCACATGGCTTTTTTGCTGGCTGAACTAGCTGAGGGTTCAGGTATGGGCTATTCTCTGCATCTATTCTGCGCTTGTACTTCTGGCGACCTCCACGTACTCTGTCTAGGCGGACACCTACATTGGGAAAAATAAGCAAATATGTAATTAAATATATTATGAGGATGACATTCAGGTAATAATCTTCTATCTCCTGCCTTCCAATATTTATTTAAAATGCATGTTTATTTGAAAAGATCAACTTTAGAAAGCACGGAAAAGCAACACTACAAATATTTGCAAGCTGTTAAGATTTTCACACATGCAAGACTAAGCATAAGACATAATTTCCTGTTCATTTAAAAGCATTTGTTCATTTTTACATATTATTAAAAACAGTTAACAAGCTTGAAGACCTGAAAAGGTTCATGAAGATTTGAAAGAGATTGTATGGCTGTTCATTTAAGATTTCATCATTGATGAATTAACACTTGTGTTCTACCTCTACATGGCTCGCTGCTTCAATAAAGCATTCTGCTACCTGTTTTGTATGGATATATAGGAGGCTACCTCCTTGAGAGAAGCTACAGCTGCTCTCATAGACAAAAAGAAAGGAAAGGGGAGTAGAGGGGAAATGATGGTAGGTCCTATAAAACAATTAAGTAGTTTTATTTCCTTCTGAGTAACCCAGGCAGATTTCCAGACAAGAAGGATGAACGCCAGTATAAACAAGTAGTAACGTAACACTGAAGCTCAAAAACTTACTACTTATGCAGCGCGACAGACAAGTAATACCAAGTGTAAAATTTGTCCCTGATGACATAGATTTAACTGGACAAGAATGCAAGGATACATTACATATAAATGATCCTTGTAAGCAATACAATAAAGTGCAGCTCATTTCCTCACTTTTCATTTCCTTGTCTATTTTACCTCTCTTCCATCTATTTATCTTTGTAATTGCCATTATGATACCCAACTTTACTGCCTCCCTTCTCCCCCGTTTCCTCCTCACAGGAAATCCCTCCAGAACTTGCGTCTGGACAGCAGAGAAGCCACCATCAAAGAAGAGACAATTTATGTGCGTAGCAAGAAGAATGCAGCACAGAGTTTAAATGTTGCCCATGAACCAGCACTGATAGCATAGTCTAGTTGCCAGGAAACCTCAGTTAGTCCTCTTTCATCCTCAAAATCTAAAGATTGACTGGGTTTTGGTGAGGAGAAGCCATTTTGCCAACTAGCCAGAAATCCCAAGCCCAACTATTGTTGGTTTGTTTGCTGCTTCTTTCACATTTCTTGCCTTTTTTTTTTTTAACCTTTTCCTGGTTTAACTCCTACTTTTCAAGTTGACATGAAACTAATCCACCAGAACACTCACTAGGTGACCAAGGAAGACAGCAGTTTACAGATCCAGTTTTGTGTTCCTTTAACAGCAGGGAAGGCTTTGTGTGCATGGGTCTCTTATTCGCCCAAACGACAGCTGGCATCTATAAAGGTTAGTAACACTGGAGATACTTGGCTTAAGGACACAATCAATGTTTGTAACTGTAATGCAGTGAATAGTATACAGTAGTGCTCAATAGTTTTTGCTTACCAGGAAAGTGAGTAATGATCACTTCCATTTAATAGTAAAATATCAGTCAGCTTACTGCAGAAAACCATGGATTTCGCTCCCTCAAACTCAAGTAGTACATTTCTCTATGTATTTTACCAATTATATTTTTGTGAATCACAGTATATGAATAGTAAAAACAATCATCCATGTACCCGAACAGGTCAGTGTATAATTTTGAATGAAAAATTATTTATGCTATTTACCAATATTGCCACAAAATGTGACTGATTTGTGGTCTAAGATATTTGATAAAATTCACGGTGACACAATCAACTAAAACGTGCTTATTTTACTATTTTATATTATTGTTGTTGTTGTTATTATTATTATGTTTGTTTTTAAAGATATGCTTAGCAATCCATTAACTACAAGATCACTTAAAAAAACATACTTCAAAGCTTTTCAGAACTAATGATAATTCAGTGTTCTCCACCCCTGAATCAGGAGTTTGAGCTACACTTGAAGCAAATGGCATCTAGAACAACACACTGCCATAAAGACACAGAGCAGAAGACCAAGGTTTGAGAGTTGAATATTCAGAAACAGGGAGAGGATTAGAACAAGCCACATGTAATACTGGTGGGATTATAAAAAAGACAGCCCAGCATCTGAAGAAAAATATATAGAAAATGATTTCTGCATAATTCAGATACCATCCTTCTTTCTGCCTGAGAGCAGATTTCACAGCGATATAAGATGGATAGTATCAGGCAGAAGTATGTTTAATCAAAATGTAATGGAACTGAAGCTTAAATTAAAATAATATATATCTACCAAGACGAACAATTTTTTTTACCTCCTTTGCATCTGCTGACATACACATTCAAGACATTCACATACTCAATGGACAGAAATACAGACATAGATCCAAGCACTCACCTATTATAAACAGCTACACCTGTAAATACAGCTACTTTCTTTTATTCAGAAAGAAAAAACGCTATAATTCTAAATAACTGGGGAGTAACAGTATTACATATTTTAAAATTACCTAAATTTTTCTGCTCTCAGGACAGTAACGCTGATATCTTCTTCATCAGAATAACAGAGAAAAAAGAAAACCAATTTTGTCCACAAAGTTCTTCATTTGATATGTACTAAATATAATATATTTAATAACATATATAATCTCATTTTTTGAGCAATGTAACTCAGTAAAAATCCATTTTCTACAGACGTCTGTAAGATCTCCAGCATTGCCTTATATTTTGCTGCGAGATCAGTAGGAATGGAATCCCACATAACAGCATAAGATACATAGTAAAACTGAAATCAGAAAAAATAATTTTAATAGCATGTACTGATGTAGTTCTTTGGGACAACGTTTTGATAGAGTGTTCCAGTGCACTTGAACATACTGTGCTTATTTCTAAGATTGCTGGGTATTTTTGGGTGAATATTCTAAATTCTGGTGCTTGCTTTTATTCACATACAACTGAAAACCAGTTGATTTTTCCAACATGAACACAGACATGTATTTAGATATAAGAATGCATGTTCGTCTAGTTATGCTTTCGACAATTCAGGAATCTCCGTAGTTTGGTATTAGAGAAGTGTGAGTCCTGCACATTAACCCTACAGTTTGAAAGATTTGTAGTGTCAAAAAACACTTCCATTTTAAACCACAAAAGACCTCTCTAAATATAGTTGAAACATGCAGGATGTAACACAGCATGAAGAAAAGGGATAATAGGTCTTTTCTTCTGAACCTCTGTATTTGGTTTATGTGTTGAATTATAAGGGTGTCAGAGAGCTTCTGAAATCCACTTACAAAATTTTTGTATAATACCGTGTACAAGAAAAAACTCAGCTAGACGTGTAAAATATGTGTCCATTAGGCAGGTAATGTTTTGAAAACAGAGTCTAAAATCAAAGAAGATAAAAGCTATGACTCACACTAAAGCTTTCCTGTTCAACAGCTGACTTAAGAATTAGAAGAGGAAGGCTTTAATGTTTTGTCTTCTGATACCTATGTGCACTACTAAATACACTGTTTATCGTAGAACATGACGTCTAAAAATCATCCTCCTACTTTACGTTCGGTCAGCATCAGAAAGTATTTTTTAACATACAATAAAATTGGCTGTCCTCAAGAGCTACCTATAAAAAATCTGGTTCAGGAACCTGCCCATATGATAAACAGAAAGACAAAACAGTGTTTATTACTTTAATATCTAATTTAATCTGTGACTATGAATAAGTTGCTTAATTTATCTGTTCCTCTGACAAAGACTTGCAACAGTTTATTACTAGAAGAAAAGAAGTATTAGGCCAATTAAAATACATAGTGAATTCTTCCAGGTTGAAAAATTAAAAGAGAAAAACATTGATTTTGTAAAACAAATGTTTCAAACCAATGTTTCACTTTAGATTTTGCTCACCTTTAATAATTAGAAATGTTTCTGGGCAACCAAATGTAAGTAATGTTTTGGAAACCCCATTTTCTTTTTGAGAGGAGGGGATGAGAAGGCTGGATTTTGGCACAGGAACTGAAAAAAAAATTCTCTTTGGTTAAAGCCCACAGGTTTTCTTTTTCCAAGTTTGACAAAAGAACTGATAAATGTGTTACTTACACAGCTCAGTACTCAACCCTTCTTGAAAGGAACATTAACTTTGCATGACCTAATCATCTATGTGCTAAATTTTTGTGCACTGTCCTTTATGTATTAAAACATAAAAGAACACGCATAAAATCCAGTTATTTTTCCTATGCAAACGAGATTTTGTGTAAATAAATAATCCATTATTTCTTAGTGCAAATGATTTTCATTGAACAAAGATGTTCAGATGAAGAAAATCTGGCATAAAATGTTTAAGCGGACTACCGTTGCTTTACATTTTTAATGGTTTCATATGAAGCTAAGTATCCTAATCTATGACACTCACAAATACAAATTAGGTCACATGCAACAGGTGACAAGTTTTAATTGAATGTCTTCTGTCTGCAATTCTGACAAAAGGTGAATGAAAATAAATGAGTCTGGCAAGACAGCCCTGAGCTTTACAATAGCCAATATCTCATTATTTTTAAACAGCTATCTATAAACTGATGCTGACAAGCCTTGAACCTTTTATTTCTGTTCAAGAAGAGGTGAATGTGCAGAAAGAAAGGGAAAAAAAAAGAAGAAAAACAGTACAGCCACTCTGTTGCATTAAACATGCAATACCGGTTATTAGCTCTCAAATATTACAAAGGAATACCTTTTATGTTTTACATAAGAACTTACTAAAACCCAGTTTCTTTTCCAGAAGAGATACATCCCATGCAGTCAGTTCCTAGTGCATAAATTTGATCTGAGTTTTATAGCATCAGAACTTCATAAGAATTATGCTAGACTAATGCTGATTTTGAAGACTAAAACTTAGGCTGCTAATACAGGCTACAGAACTTCCACTTGTTTTCTGAAGTGAGGAAGAGCCTATGGTGCAGTAAAATGCCCATATTTGTGAACTGCAAAGGAAAAGTGATACAGTACCAAAACCATGAATATATAAAGCACTGATGCTTCTGAAATGAAACAGTTACCATCACAAAATACTTCTCTCCACATTACCTAGATTACTAATATACTAATAACTAGCAAGCAGCATAAAATACTGCAAAAGCTTTCATGAATAACACAGAAAATACTGTTGCTAATTGCACCACTAAATTTCATGTCAATGTGCTTATATATCATAACCATACTATATAATAGCACATGCCTTATTTTTTTAATTATGTATATGATGTCCTGGGATAACGCATATGAATAAATAAAGGCAATCTATCACTAACTAAATACCACAGTTCTTGCCTTAATTTATTTAAATATAGTTACACAAGATGCTATCTTGTTTCAGAGTTCAAATTACAACCAATTTAATGAAGTGCAGCTTGCTGGGCTGTAAAGTCATTACTGCATCAATACACTTGTAACCACTACTTTAAGGTGACAAGCAGAGACTGGGAAAGTCAGGTTGGCTGATGATCGAAAGAGAGGGCATTGAACACCAGGAGACAGAAAGGTCAAAAAGTAAGCTTGAGCAAGGATGTATCAACACCTGAAGGTCAAAAGTGGGTCTTTAGTCTAGATCACATCATTTAAGCTTATAAAGAATTCAAGAGCTATGGTGGTGACAACTGTAATAGGAAAGAAGTCTAACTGAAGTTCTGGACCATTTGCTGGCAACTCTCGAGAGATGGGAAGATAGAAATGAAATGCATTATAATAATCAGACTGTGAAGTACCAGTAGCATGAATCAAGATCTCAGCACCCTTTTCAGATACAATAATGTGCAGTTTTACAATATTTCAGTTAGTGACTTGGACGATGTGGGATTCTGGAATTAATCTGAGATCCAGAAGTCACAGGAAAGTTCTTAATAGTGTGAGTTGAAAGAGATATATATAATCATATCTGTTCTACTGGGACAAAGAAATAGCTTGCTTAGAATTAGGATTTCTATCTAGAGAAAGTTATTTCATTTTGCTGTAATGGAAAGGATTGCTCTGATCATACTAGAGCTTTAAAACAGACATACGATTCATTGAAATATTAGAAGTTCTTTACCCTAACAAACACAGTCCCTAAGTTTCAGGTTTTTTCTTTTATGTTTTATTACTCTCTTATCTTCATTTCTGAGGTTATATTTTCCTGTTGGGAGAAAATCTTCCTCATCTTCCTCAAGCAGCAGCCAGTTTGTGCTGAACTGACTAGTAAAAAAGTGAGACAAGCAAAATTTAGCTTCTAAATTGCGCTCATCTGGAAAAGTAAGAGAGACTTAACTTTTCAGTTAAAGTAGCTTTATATTGCCAGTTAAATCTAAATTTGCCTTAGTGGAAAAAAACACGTTCTCACAGAATTTTCAACTTACTCAAGGCTCATTAACGGAAACACTATTTTGACACTGTCTTGTCTCTCAGCACACCCGTAACAATACTATCTCTGCAATCTTATAGTTATGTATTGATTTATTATGATCTACACTTTTGTTGGTGAAGCACCATGCACTTGTTACCTGCTTTTTTTGTTCTTTTAAAGAGTAAGATAATGATTTGTGGAGCCTCGTCAATTTCCCACTTCATCCTTCAAGCTTCTCCAAAAGGTATGGCAGAATTCTGAACTTATTCCCTCCCTCTTCTGCATGCTACTACATGGCACTGCAAAATCTAGACCAGATGGCACAATGGGAAAATAGCTCAAGAAGTTTACATCATGTCTCAGCCTCTGGCTGGAGTAAACATATTTTTAGGAGCATTATGTTCTACTATGATTTATACTTTAAGCATAGTTGACCAATTTTACCAGTACAGAAGACGTTCTTGTAAACTAGAATATCTGAAGTAATGACTGCATGCCAGCCTGATGTTAAAGAAATGGAGTACTTTTAAAACTTTTTAAAACTTTTTTTCAGGGTTATTTAGGAGTTACAAAACTGGGTTTCATTTGGGGCCTTAGAGCACTCTTGTAATACAATTACAGGGTAAGTCTAACTTCACAATAAAAGATCTCACATCACTAGTTTTGGCTTTTCTGTACCTTGCTCTTCCTGTCCACGTACTGCAACTTTCTGTTTCTTAAAATTCTATCTAATACAAGAGTGAAGTTCAACGGTGGTTTACATGAGTTCATAGTACAGACAGCCACATTTTATGACTATGAAGAATGTGAAATTCATAAAATCATACAGTAATAGAATCCCTAGGATGGAAAAGACCTTTGAGATTATCAAGTCCAACTGTACCTGTCCACTACTAAATCATATCCCTAGCACTTAATCTACCCACCTTTAAAACACCTCCAGGAATGGTGACTAAATCACCTCCCTAGGCAGCCCCTTCCAGTGCCTGACAACCCTTTCTGCAAAGAAGTTTTCCCTAATGTCCAATCTCGACCTCCCCTGATGCAGCTTGAGTCCATTCCCTTTCATCCTATCACCTATCACTTGGGTGAAGAGATCAACACCCACCTCTCTGCAACCTCCAGTCAGGTAGTTGTAGGCAGTGATAACATCTACCCTCAGCCTCCTTTTCTCTAGGCTAAGCAATCCCAGTTCCCTTAGCCGCTCCTCATTAGACTTGTTCTCCAGCCCTTTAACCAGCTTCACTGCCCTTGTCTGGGCATACTCCAAGACCTCAATGTCTTTCTTGTAGTGAGGGGCCCAAAACTGAACACATTGAGGTGCAGCCTCATCAATGCCAAGTACAGGGGTAAAATCACCTCCCTGGTCCTGCTGGCCATGCCATTTCTGATACAAGACAAGACGCCATTGGCCTTCTTGGCCACCTGGACACACTGCTGGCTCATGTTCATTTGGCTGTCAACCAACACCTCAAGGTCCTTCTCTGCCCGGCAGCTCTTGAGCTACTCTTCTCAAGCGCTGCACAGGGTTGTTGCTGCACTTGACCTTCTTGAAGCCCATACCACTGGTCTCAGCTTGCTGGTCCAGCCTGTTCAGATCCCTTTGCAGAGTCTCCCTACCCCCAAACAGATTGACATTTCTTCCCAGCTTAGTGTCATCCATGAATTTACTAAGTGTACGTTCAATCCTCTCATCATTGATAAAGATATTGAATAGAACTAGACCAAGCGCTGAGCCCTAGGGACTCCACTTGTGACCAGCCTCCAGGTAAATTTAACTCCGTTTACCACAACTCTCTGATTCCAGCCATCTAGCCACACTTTTTACCCAGCAGAGAGTGCATCTGTCCAGGCCAGTGGCAGTCAGTTTCTCAAGTAGAACACTGTGAGAAACAGCATCAAATCCTTTACTTAAGTCCAAGTACACTACATCCACAGCCTTTTCCTCATCCATAAAGCAGGTCACCTTGCCGTAGAAGGTGATTAGGTTAGTTTGGCAGGACCTGCCTTTCATGAACCAATGCTGATTGGGCCAGATCACTCAATAGTGATAGCACTCAAGATGACCTGCTCCATCATCTTCCCTGCCACTGAGGTCAGACTGACAGGACTGCAGTTTTCCGTATCCTCCCTCCGGCCCTTGTAAATGAGTGCTACCTCTGCCAGTCTCCAACCAAGTGGAACTTCTGCAGTCAGCCAGGACTGATGGTAGATGATGGAAAGGAGCCTGGCAAACACTTCTGTTGGTTCCCTTAATACCCTCGGTTGGATCCCACCTGGCCTCAAAGGCTTGTGAACGTCTAATTGGCTGAGCAGGTCTTTCATGATTTCCTCATGGATCATGGGACCTTCATTCTGTTCTCCCTGTCTATTTTCTGGCTCAGGAGGCTGAGTATCCAAAGAACTTACCATTATAAAATACCCATTACTATTAAAGACTGAGGCGAAGAAGTCATTAAGTACCTCAGTCTTATCCTTATCCTTTGTCACTAATGTCCCCCCTGCGTGCTGTAAAGTATGGAGATTCTCCTCGGCCCTCCTTTTGTTGCTGACATGTTTGTAGAAACATTTTTTATTATCTTTCACAGAATTGGCCAATCTAAGCTCTAGTTGGGCTTTAGCCCTTCTGTTTTTCTCTCTGCATGATTTCATTTCATCCCTGTAGTCCTCCCAAAATGTCTGTCCCTTCTTCCAAAGCTCATATACCTTCCTCTTTTTTTCTGAGATCCACCCAGATCTCTCTGCTTAGCCAAGGTGGTTTTCTCCCCCACCTCTTCATTCTTCTGGCACACAGGGATGGCCTGCTCTTGCACTGCCAGGATTTCTTTCCAAAGACCATCCAGCCCTCTTGAGCTCCTTTGTCCTTAAGGACTCTCTTCCATGGAACTTTTGTCAACCAGTCTTCTGAGTAGTCCAAGGTGTGCCCTCTGGAAGTCCAAGGTGGCAGTTCTGCTGACCCCCCTCCTTACTTCAACTAGAACTGAAAATTAGGTCATCTCACAATGGCTGTGCCCCACGCATCCTCCAGCCATCACCCACAGGGCCTTCTCTGTTCATAAACAACAGGTCCACTGGGGCATCATCCCCATTTGGCTTACTCGCAGTTTTATCAGGAAGTTGTCTTCCACACGTTCCAGGAACCTCCTAGACTGTTTCCTCTGTGCTGTATTATACTTCCAGCAGACACCAGGCAAGTTGAAGTCTTCCACAAAGACAAGGGCTAGTGATCATGAGACTTCTCCCAGTTGCTTGTAGAATAACTCACCAACCTCTTCTTCCTGGCTAGGTGGTTTATAGCAGAATCCCACTATATCTGCCCTGTTAGGTGCTCTGCTGATTTTTACCCATAAGCACTCAACCCTATCACTACAATTATTCAGCTCTAGGGTAACAAAACACTAACAAACAGGGCTACCCCACCATCTCTCCTTCCTTGCCTATTCCGCCTGAAGAGTTTATAGCCAGCCATAGCAGTGCTCCAGTTATATGAAGCCATCCCACCCTGTTTCTGTGATGGCCATTTTATTGTAGTCTTACCTAACAGTTACTTCTAGTTCCTCTTGTTTATTCACGATGCTGTGTACATTGCTGTAGATGCACTTCAGTTGGGCTGTTGATCCCGCTACACTCCTAAGGGGATTAGTCTCAGTTCCTAAGTGACTACTCACTGAATTTTCTAACCCATCAGTAATCTTTGCATCTGTGCTGCCATTTGAATTACTATCCCCTACTCCCTCAGAGGTGGCAGACTAAAGGTCCTTGCCAGCATCCCATTCCCCAGACACTGGAGTGCAATTCCCAGGCTTCTTTCTAACAAATGTGGGTTTGTCTTTTTTGCACCTTGGGGGCAAGTCTACCCTGTCCTTGGACAGCAATTCCTGGTTTCTACTCCCCTTCTGGCTTCTTTGACAGCTTCTTACTTTAAAAAAGGGAATCTTTACCTGCCACTTAGACAGAAAATAACCAGTGATCTAGATTAATATGTTCAGACTGGAAGGTACTGACATACCACATCACAGTATCGTCCCAAGTAGTGTTGCTTCTCCCTGAAAAATCTCAGAGTTCATGCAGAAGTATGAATTTAAGTTTTTTCATTCCACTACTTGCAGTAGACTAAAGTGATGACTAACAACAAAACTAAGATTTCAAAATTAAGTGGTTATATAGAAATCAAATCAAGATATAGCATAGTAAAATACAGAAAATAACGTTGCCAATGTGGTGAAATAGCTTTCTATTAATCTTATTGTGTAGTTTAAAGCATTGTGCCAAAAGGTGGATACAAAGAAGGGAAATATTTTCTCTGCATACATTCTAGTCTCCGGAGGTGGTAGGCAAAAACATTCCATTGTGTGCAGCTTAATGAACACTAAGAAAAAAAACCACTCAGGAAATTAGTATTTGTCTCTTAAAAAAAGTTGGGTAATAGTGTATTTAATGATGAGTACAAAAGTATAGTGCGTAAAAAGCCCTGATAATTTACTCACAAAATCTATTCAGTAATGCAGAGAAAAATACATTAATTAGACAAATCCATTACAAAGAGCATTCTGTAATTTCTGGTCATGACAGTAACAGCTTCCAAAAGTCATGCAAGAGTATTAATATAGAGTATTCTCATCTACAATGTACTACAATTAATCTGAAACTTCCTTTTTTCCCCCCACTGTCCCCTGGTATTAAGGAATGTAATCGATGAGTTCTTAATTTAATTTAAATTGTTTATTTAGAGGTTAAATAAAACAAACTAATTTTTAGTTCAGAATTAAAAATCTGTCTGCAAATTTTCTGAAAGTAGAGGGAAATAAGAGTGTTTTAATAGTGTATTTATAGGAGAATGGTGCTTTACCATAGCTCCTCATTGTGCAAAGGTGTTTGTCTGCACGTGCCATCTTATACATTTAAGAAGCGCTCGAAGTCACAGGCTAAAACAGTGCATAAACCAAAAATATTTTAAGATTATATTTCCAGTCTGTGTTTGATTAAAAATCACCTGATTTTGAACTCATGAATGATCCACTAAAAAAGGCCTTGCCAGGAGGGGATTTTATAAGTAACCTTTACTGAGACTCACAATCCCATCCACAGAATTGGTCTCAAGAAATAAGTATTCGTATGCCCCAACATTTTCCACAGTACTGAGAATACTGCAGACATCAGTGGAAGATACAGCTTTAGGGATGTTCTCACCTCAGTTAAAGCCTTCACATTTTTAAATACATATCTGTATATTTACATAACATTACTGACACAAATTATTTAGGAAATGCACTCTTCCTTTACCTTTATGTAAGTTTCCCCTGCTATTCCATAAATACTAGTATTAAAGAATCATGCATACATAAGAGTAAGAAAATAAAACTGAGCTGAAAAAACCCCAAAATTCATTATCAAATTCTGATGTAAGGAGCAATAATTCTGTTAAGTAAGGAGCAATATAGTGCATAAAAATTTTAAACTATTTAGTTTTATAAGAGAAGGCTCCAGTCCTTCAATTGAAATATATAGGCAGATCTATGTAGTATATGAAAGTATGAAATTTGGTGAAACATCAAAGATTAAAAAATGAATTTTTTTAATCTAATGACCACTTTTTCCCTTTCTCACAGAAAGAACTGAAATACTCCTGTATATAGGTATTTATAAAAATCCTAAGATAATATCTGGCTTTACCAGGTAAAGCATGAAAAGAACAACAGATTGAATTTTTACAGTTCTACAGCTGTAGGTGTGTATATAGTCTGTGTTTCATCTTGGTAAGGCAGTGGAAAACAAAAAGAAACATAAGGAGTTAACAGGTACAAGCAAAGTTCCATGGACATAAATGAAAAAATCTAAGTAACTCTTCATTTTGAATTTTAAGTATTTCCCCAAACATATTTAACATTTCATTCATGCCCAGAGTTTATACATTAGCTCATATATCCTGCTAGCCTCATAACCCGCCATAGTGCTTAGCACGTAGGTTAGCCTGTTTGTGGCCTCAGCAGGTCATCTCAAGATAATACTTAAGCAATTAGTGGAAAGTTTATTAGTGGTACCACTTTATTGATACTGCTGCTAGAGGTTTTCCATACAAAAGCATGATGGTTAGCCTGCATATTGACTATTCTTTTGTAGTTAGCACTAGGAGTAGATGCAAGTTAATGCAGAAAATCCCAGCTGAAAAACAATTCTAATGTACTCATTGTTTTCCAGTCTCTTTGACTGTCCATAATGCTACACACAATTAATACTATGAGGTAAATGGATTTCATTTTAATAAAACGCAATAAATTTTTAAACAATTAGACAACATACTCTCATTATAAAATGCCCCTGCTCTAAAACAGAAAACAGTGACAATTTTCTTCTAATCTCATAGGTAATGTTGGGCCTTTGGGAAATGGGTTAATAAATTCTAGTTTTCTAAAACAGGCAGACTCATTTACTGCAAACTTCCCCCATTATGGTTATAGAAGATGTCTATCAAATTGCTTATGAGAACAAATTTATGGAAAATATCCAAGAGTAATGCTTTGTTCTTATTAAAATACATAAATATGTATGTAATTTTAGCCAGACTAAATGAACAAAACAAAAAGAAAGAGAATAAAGGTCAATTGCTGTCATGAAAATTTTTCTTTTCCACAAGAAAAAACCTCCACCCTTTTGAAAATGTCTTTATATGAAAAATGTTTGTCTGAAGAGAATATTTTTGTTGAAACCGTAATGGCAATTGCTATATTAAAAAAGTATAAAGTGTACAAGGGTATGTTAATACAAGTAATTGAGTGACATAATTACATGAACGTTGTTTAGAAGAGGAAATAAAGCACAAAAACTCTGATGCACAGCATCCTTTCTCATATTGAACTTTAACATACCTAGACTTTAAAAAATATATATTAAAAAATTAATAATTTTAAGTCAATAATTCCTGACGAGCACTGTCTATTTCAATTGGCACATACTTACTCTTCTAAATGCAGATCTCAATGGGAATATTCATAGTGTGCAATGCTACATGTACACATATTTTATTTTTGTAGGGGGCCATAAAAAGAATATTTAACAAACAGGAGACCAAAGACTTCTCACTTGACACACTGCAAATCTAGCATAATTCTACTGAAGGCTGTATATTTCTCCAGAGTTAATTCTAAGGGCAAGAAGAGCAAACAATTTACTTTCACTGACTTTGGTTAACTCCCAAATACTGTGTTCTTTTCAAAATTTTCTTCTTTCCTATTTTGCTCCCAAAGCTTCCTTTCCTTCTTTAAAATATATCCACTGGATTCCTTCTTTCTTTCTTTCTACCATATAACTATGCATTTCTACCTGGATTTCATTCCCTTGGATGGTGATATCCAGTTTAAAACACAAGGCTAAAATGACAGCAGAATTTACTGGCTAAAAAGATGACACGTTACATACAAAATAACTAACTTAAACCCATGACCAGAAACCTACAGAAACATTTCAGAATATTCATAACTAACTCCCACGAAACTACAGGTGTGTATAGTCCTCTCACAAAGACAGTTTTCAAGCAACTTCACCATGAAGCATACATACAAACCAATTCAAAATTGTGTTTGTGAAATCCACTGCAACATCCAAGTCTTTTCTCATTATCATATGACATCATCATATTACAACGAGAAGAGACTTATTGTAGCAGATCATCATGAAAATCAGTCATAATTAAACTGTACTTCACCTTCACCAGAAATCCAAAATTTCAAGCAGAAAAAGCCTTGGACATACTATGAAACACCTTTTCCAGTGCCTCATCCACAGAACATGTAACACTTTTCATCTGTTACTGTATATGTTCTTCCTGCCATATTTGAACAGGGGATTCTCTCAGCAGACCTTCTTTTTTCTGACTGAAGTAATAATTTGGAAATATTAAGAATACTGTTCTTTTGCCTTCAGAAGCAATTTCAACATAGATTTTACATTTTTAATTTATATTTGTGTGAGAAAGACATCTTCGTTTCTATTAAAAAAATTCTTTCCTCTCTATATAGTCAAAGTATACTGGCTAGTTCACATAACATTTTACTTGAAATATTTCTGTACATTGACTATGATATTAAAGACATTGAAATTCTTAGGTCATGAGAGGACAATCGCAGCTTAAAATGTTCATGTAAAATGGAAACAAAACACATGAAAAATACTTGCCAAGAGTATCATAAATGCTCTCAGTACAATCATAACTTACTTTTAAGGCTTCTTTTGTTCCTTTGAAAACCAGAGTAAGATTCTATAATTGATATCTAAAGGAAAGATACATAGAATTTGTTTCTTTTACTAATCCATTCTTCTTGATCTGACCAAAGGAAGAACAAACTAAAGATGGACATAGAGGTTATATAATTTCAAACTTCTTAACTGGATACAAAGGACAGTAACATTTTTCTTGAAAGTAGATGAGCTTCCTGTTCCTATGAGTTTCCAATGAAAACATGCAGTTGCTGTTACCTCTGTGATCAGGAAAACAACACAAGCTTAAAGGAAAAGAAGACAACACAATCCATTAAGTGCTGCAGTGAGTACACCTCTCTTTCTCCAGCAGGAACTCTTGAGAGAATGATCACCAAAGGCTCTATGTGCTTTGCACATCACAGTGTAACTTGAAAAAATTACACTGCATTACTTAATGATTAATAAATGCTAAGAGTCAAAATTCCTCACTCATCCTTTTATCCTGCCTTACATAAGTAATCCTTCCATAGAAACAGGAAACTGAACATAAAGTAAAGGTCTTGAGAGCTGCCAGCAAATAAAGTCTCTGTCATTTAGTTTTCGATGGTGGGAGGGTTTTTGCCCTACATTTTGCCCATCCCTACACCTTCTGATTAGTCCCATAAGATCCAAAATTACACCTAGGACTGCCCTTATGCAAATCAAGCCTGTTTCTTCCTCTTACTCTTCTCCCTCTCTGTGACCTTACAACTTTCTCTTTGGATCAGAACCTTCCTCTATAACACTCTTTGTTCAAGAAAGTATTTTCATTCCAGCGCCAAATTTAGATCCATTTTAAAATGCTCAAGGGTTTTCTTTACTACTAATTTTAATCTGGACTAGATATATTCAGAAGAATGGTATAAAACACGCAAAAACTTCTGAACAAGACAGCACTGCTTATTGAGTTACTATAATGACATAACAGGAATACTAACTTGCCTGCACTTTCAAAGGAAGCCAATTCAAAACATTTTTCCTCTAAGCCTTAACTTAGTTATATCTGCAGAAAGGAAGACAACTGACCATTGAAGAACATGCCTCTAAATATGCTTAGATCCAGCAAAATTGTGCATCAGTTACAGGAAACCTCCATATGTTTTCTGGGAATAGTGAGCTGTATCATCCACTGGAGAAAATCAAAACAGACGGCACTGAGGATGGATCCTTCAAGGAAGGTCTTTGAAATTGAATATGAGATTTTATGAATCAGTAATCTCAATGTTTTTAACAAATACAATATTTTCTGATACTGCTTCTTAAGTTTTTACATGGTTCCTGTCTGTTGACACCAGAGATTTATGTGAACGTCATACAACTTTGCAATGCGCAGGAGCATTTGTTTCTTGAATTGAGGCAGGTTTTAGAAACTGTAACACAATTCATTTTTTTACTGCCTTTTCCTCATTTTACAGAGTTAAGTTATTTTCCACTTGTCATGACATTGTGTCAGAGATGGTGTGGTATGATGCATTGATACCTCTTTATTATTCTCCCCAGCTTGTGCCTTTCCGTTTTGATTGCTCTGTGATCTTCTTTTCAAACTATCTATGAAGGCTGGAAGTATAGTAAACTTCTCTACTTCTCCCTAAGTTTGTGGGGAGTTCGTTGTTCTCTTAGTGATGGTACACATTTCTTGAAACTAGGTTAACTTGCAGTATAAGCACTAGATGAATAGGAGACTTGGTCAGACACCCTAAACAAACCAACCCAGCAGAGTTTTAGTGATACCTGGACATTTAAATTAGGATTATGAGCAAAAAGTAAAATTAAGAACATACTGCAAAATTTAAATTGAGAAACTTGTCTTATCCAGTCCTTTTCACATTCAGCACAACTTACATAGACTAAACAGTATATATATATATAATATAT
>WAAB01024668.1:3603-69795 GCA_013389865.1 Piaya cayana
TAACTGGTTTTCTTGCAGAATGCCTATAATGCTGCGTAGCTCCAATTGTGTTCTTACTGGGAAAACTCCAGCAGAATTTGCCAAACTGAATGAATGTCCATTAGATCCAGGTATATATGCACTCATGTTCTTTATTGCTGCCTGTGCTTTTAGTTTTGAATATTTTTTCAGTAAACAAATGTCCCATTGGTGTTTTTCCTGACGCTGTCAAGTCCTTGTGGGACCTTCTCAAGTGCATTCTTGTAACTAAAAGAAATTGGCAGGCCTTTGAAAATACTAAGAAGTAGTTGACAGCATGGAATATTTGTATTTGCAGACAGAGTTTTCAACCACAAAAGGAGTATGCTAAAATTTTGGAATATAGTATTGTGTACAGTGATGTGTTATGTGGGAATAGAGGCAGAGTTCATTCATGAACCTGAAGTGGATCATGGGAGAGTGTAACTCTCCAGAGCTGGAAGTCTCATTTGCTGCCTTTTATAAGGCATGGATAAAGCATTACATGATAAAATTTGAAATGTGGAGAGGAGATGAAGTCTTCTAACAAGCAACTTCTTTGGTTTTTATGTGCTGCTTTTCAAACATGCACTGGGCCTGTGCTGTGCTTGCTTATGATGGCAAGACATGATGTACTGTGCTGGAAGAGCATTAACAGATTGCTACAGTTTAAGAGAGGAATCTAACAGCTCATTTGCAGATTCTTTATATTGTCTTAGATATGACAAGGCCATTAAAATACAATTTTTGAAAGTAGTACAAAAGAAATTTCTCCGTGGTGCTGGAGAGAGGAAGTTGGTAATTACAGAAGATTTATTTTCTTTATTTGATACCAGGCATCTGAAATGGCCAGTTCTCTCTCTCTTTCTTTTTTTTTTTGTTTTTTAAGATATGCTTTTCTGACAGGCAGTATTTTTACCTAATTTGTAGAACTACCAATTTTGAAATATCTTTTAAGTCTGGTTACCTTACGGGTTTGGGGGATTTTGCAGGTTTTGATCTGCCTGTCAGTTCTTGCTATCCAAGTACTTCCCAAATGAAGTGTTAGATTCTGAATACTATGCGTGAACCTAGCAACAGTTCGCTGTAGTCTAGTGGAACAATTTTGTAGTTATCCTAGGTTCCGTGCAGAGTTCATTCTTTACTCTTCTAAGGGAGAATTTACTGTCCTGTTTTGTCTTCTGTGTACTTACTGTTTACTTTCTAATAATTTATTTTCAAAGGCATATTGAAGGATATGAGTCAGGCGCAAGCGTGCTAACATGCAAAATCTATCTGTTCTATTCAATAGGTGGCTATTTCATTGTTAAAGGTGTAGAGAAAGTAATTCTTATTCAAGAGCAGTTATCAAAAAACAGAATAATTGTCGAAGCTGATAGAAAAGGCACAGTTGGCGCTTCTGTTACCAGGTATGGTTAATGTCTGTGATACTTAAAGGAAATAAACCCAAAGCTTTAGAAGTTCGTTGTTGTAGTTGAAGTAAGCTGTGTAGTTTTCTTCCTAGTAAAGTTAAACAGGAAAAGCTGTAGACATTCACTGCCCCACTCTTGCTACTGTCATTCTGTATTCTCAGACATCACTGCCAAAACTAGTTAGTTCAGTATTCCCACAAAAATTAGTGGGAGTTGCTCATGTGCTTCATCCCAGGCTAGAAAAATGCGAGTTCTAATTTTCAGCATAACAAAATACTTGGTTATGCTCCAGAGGCCTCTCATATGTCTGTCCTAACTCCTTTACTGTTCCACAGTAAGCCTAGATGAGGATAAGCATGCAACACAAAGTAGTTGCCTCAGTAGTATTGTTACCCCAGTACTTGTGTACAGTTTGACCTTTGTGGGTTACATCCAGGTTGATTATAAAAGCCTACAAAGATGATTTTGAAAAGTACAGGCTTCTACTTGCTTAAGTCAAGTATTGACCTCCCCATCACAGGTGGCAGTACCGTATTTCCTTGGTGTTACATAGTGATGTCTGGCTGTTTCTATGTAATTTTTAGGAGAGAAGGAAGTGGGATTAGTTAAGCTGCAAGATTGCTCAAGTTTGCTAAGTTTTATACAGAAGATTCTAGGCGTGTCGGTGCAAACTTCCTTTTGTTCATAATTTCTTTTTTTCACTTCAGTTCCACTCATGAGAAGAAGAGCAGAACAAATATGGTTGTGAAGCAAGGGAGATTTTACCTGAGGCACAATACTCTGTCAGAAGATATTCCCATTGCTATCATATTTAAGGTAATACAACTGTTTGTTTGGAAAGTAAAATGAAAAAATTAAAAAAAGCTGTAGTATAACTCAAGAAAAAAGATCAACAACAGCTCTCAGAAGGACCACCTATAGAAGGACATAGCAGGGCTTAGAGAATGCGATCTTTTTTCTTCTGGGAATCCATCTTTACTGTACAGTAAAAAGGAGAAAAAGTGTTGAATTTTTCCGCAATGAGAACACTGCAGCGCCAAGCGAGATGCTGCCACCCATCTCCTGCACTGTAAGGTCCCTCTGCCCTGCTGCCTTTACCCCTGTGGCTACAGAAAGTGAGAAAGGTTTTAGTTTCTTTTCTTATGAACTATGTTGCAAACGTGTGTTAAGGGTCTTCACTTCTGCTGCTCTCATTTTAATTCAGTCAAGGGTGCACGTGACTGAAGCTGTAATGATGACTTTTCCTTAGCTACCCAACAGGACTGGAAACAGGCTGGTATTCCATCTGTGGTATCAAACACATGGGCTACAGCAAGTAAAGGTGATGTGTGGACATGCACTGTCCGGCTGCTGGAGAAGACAACAGGGCATGGCCAGGACCTGTCCTCTCAACAACTGGGAGCTCTTTTCTGTCCTGTAGGCTTTACTGCTACCTGTGAGTTTGCAGCCTGGTGCACACTGTGAGCAGAATGAAATTGGTCAGCAGACTTGGGGGCGCTGTTCACAGGGAGGGTGACTTAAGTCACAAAAGTGCTTCTGGATCTAGCTACCAATAGAAGTAAATCCTATAGCTCTATTTTTGTCTCCTCTGTGATGGTTTATAGCACGGAAGGTCTGGGGAGGTTATCTCTCAAGGAAATAAATTGCCAGGAGAGGGCAGCACTTGCTCACACCATCCAAACAGTTTCTTCCAGCAGTGCTGATTTGCTGGCGTTGCAGGTACAGACTTTCTGTATTGCCACAGTTCTTTGGCTGATTGAGAGTTCTAAGAATCATTTTGTACTACAAAATAGTTTAATAATTGGATTTAGACTTTGGAACCAAATGTCTGTTAGCTCTAATTAAGCTAATCTCGTAAAGTAGTTGGAGGAGATCATCTGGTTTTAGCAACCAGCGTTAAAAGATGTTGAGAAATTATTTGTGGACAGAAATGCACATTAAAGTGTCAGGATTAAATTCACAACTTTTCTGTTGCAGGAAAGTGTTAATGTGGCTGTTAATCCATTTGCTCCAGTACCAAACAGCTGGATTCCACCTTCACTTACAGACCTTTATTACATTTTGTCACCCCCTGCTGGTATAGATAAATACCTGCTCTGGATTATTAAATCTGAGGAGATGATTGTCAGGGTTTTTTTTAAGCAGCATTGTACTATTTGATTACTTTCTGACAATGCTTTAATTTTCCCCCTGCCTATGTGTGTGTTTTATATTTTAGGTAATGTTGCATGATTTTTCATTTGTTTAATGAACAAGTGGTAACAGTCATCAGAAGCTCTTGGCAGTAGTGCCTTTCAAAGTTTTATACTGATTTGATCCAGTAGTAGATTAACTGTTCCCATTTTAACTATTCTGAGTGTTCCATTCTTGACCAGCACTTAACTGTAATTGTAAGTGGTTATTTTCCTTACCTTTCGTTTAATGACATGTGAACATCTGGTATCTTCTGTCTGTTTTTGATGAGTCTCCAGCTGGAAACTAAATCTCCCAGATAGTCTTTTCAGTGGATTCTTAGGCAAGCACCAGCCTTTGATCTTTCTTGGGTATTGCTGTAATGCAGAATTACTTTGCTGTATTTACCTACTAGAAGCGGGGTTACAGATGCAGTAGCACTGAAACTGGAAAGTCCTTGACTTAAAAGATCCCGTGTAGCCTCAGCTCTCTCATACGGCAGCATTATACATAGATTTGTTGGAAAAGCAAGGAGAATAATTCCTTTCTGCTGAGATATAAGCTTTGGGTATGTAGCATAGGTCTTCCTCATTACTAGTAAGTGTTCTGCTTCTTGTAAAATGGAGACACACATCTGCAAGGGGCAAAGTTGAGCGGTACAGACAATCTAAAGTCTGAAGTTTTGATTGCCTTCACATCCTTAACTTTTGCTTGTGCAGTTTCTGATTAAAAAATGGACTGAGAAGACTGACAAAAATCTGCTGCTTTGCATTTCCTACCAGATCAACATCCAGACTGCAACCAAGTTCCACCAGAACTATGTGTTTTGACTTAGAAAATGCCTAGTAATTAGGAGAGGACTTCTGTCCAGTATGTGGGCCAGCTGGAGGCAACAGTTTTCTCAGGGATTTTGAGAGTCAGTAGGAGAAAGCTGGGCAAGTTTGAACTTTCATTCTATTCCTGAAGCATTGAATAGCCCAAAGTTCCTGTAAATGACTTAAGGTGTAGATCAGGTACATATATCATTGTAGCTTTATGGAAATCCAAGCAGGTATTGGAGACCTATGATCTAACTTGGGTTTAAAGCTACTGCAGCTGTAAAGTGGAGTCATGGTAATGTCCCATAGACATACTCATCTAAAGCAAAGGCTGTGAAGTACATTACAAATACTACGCACTGATGGAGGTCAGACCTAAAATTCATACAGAGCTCCCTTTAAGTAGAATCTAAGAACATTTTTATGTTTCGGGCTTGAATCATGGACACATCTTAGCTACATGCTGGGGCAAGACTTGAATGTACAGTATTCCCAATCCTTTCTTTTCTTTCATCGAGAGGAAGGGTACCCAGGTGGATGGGTTGTGGGGAGAGGTGGGAATAGTACTGTGGGTCTAAAGGTCCCTTAATCTGTGTATGTGGGGAGACTGGACTGTGTAGTATCACCCTAAAGGAAGCATCTGCCTCACCCGTAGTCTTTTCTAAACTGCCAGCCCAAATGACCTGTTATGCTGGTTTTTGCCACCCAAACCTGTAAGGATCTTTGCAATTGGCACATTATGATTTAACAACTAGTTGTGCTGAATGCATGTAAATTGTAGTAACTGAAATCTGATAGGCTAAAAAAATGCATGTTCTTGGCACTAGTCTAGGATGGGCTTGAAGTGTCTGTTTGTCAGATGTCAGGCAGTTAATGCATTGTTGCTGTGCTAAACACTTTTTCCCTAACATTTGTTCTTGAAAGTGACTGGGGCATTTGTGCAGCCCTTATATATGTAAATGCAGTTTTTGGATTGAAGTAGTGCTATAAATTGGACAGATTTGCTTCCAAAGTATTTATTTGTTGAGGTTGTTAAAGGGCTGTGAATTGCCTTGTAATGGGAAACAGACACAACTAATTTGCTTCCTGCTTACTGTGTAACACCACTTCATTAGTTAATGTACACATGCAACTGGAATGATACCTAGGATATTCTGAGTTGACTTGCAACCCTAAGAGATCTTTGTTTTATCCGTGTGTCAGTTGTGTACAGATCACAGGGTTGTGTGAACTGTGCGTACTGTGGTTTTTTAATATATCAGGCTATGAGTTACAGACACTTTTCCTTGGGGAGATGAGGCAGATTTAGGTAGCAATGAGCATTAGAGGAAATGCAGAATATTTATGTAGTACTTAAGACTCTTTCTGGGATACATCAGGGCTACAGGTGAGGTGCTGCTGCTGCTTTTGCAGGGAGCTCCCTACATTGCAGGGAGGTAGAGTTGTTTTAAGGTAAGGGCTATTTTTCTTTTGGGTGTGTGATCTTGATTTGGTAGAGTTAAGTGTGTTCTGGGAGCTGAAGTAAATGAAGGCAGCACACTGTACCAAAACTGCTTGGGGAAGGAATTGTAAGAAACTTAGGGGGTTTTAAAAGTTGAATTTTATGACCTGCATCACTAGGTGAAGCATCTTTAGTTTATCTGGAAGCTATAAGAAGCTGTTCTAGGACCTGCAGCAAAAGATTTAAACAACAGGTCAAGTTTCATTTTTACAAACCTGTGTTTGTTTTGGAGCTGTTAAGATGCAACTCCAGAGGAACAGCTGAATGGTGGTCTTACTGGGTCTGCGGAATTACAGGTTCCCATGGCTGCAGCTTCATAGCTCGTATCTTTTGAATTATGAAAGCTACAACCAATTCTGTCCGTGATGTCAACCTTGAACTTCCTGACATCTTTTTAATCCAGTCATCTGCCTGTCTCTATTCTGTAATTTAGCCTGATGGACTGCAGAACTACATTCTAGGGAAGTGCCATGGAAACGCCTAGACATCCTCATTAAGACACAGGCTGTGGGAGGAAGAGCAGGGCTGTGCTCTCTCATGTATGCTCTCATTTGTACATGTGTGCGTGTGCACGGACACACACATGTCTTGGGTAGCAGAAACCTCCCACAGTCTTAGAGGTGGTTGACCCCAGCTGGACTGCTTTCTCCCACTTGAACTGAGGATGGCCTGGGCATTCTGAATGTTTGCTTGACCGGTCTGTCTTATGTGCATTGTCTACTAGCCTTCCAACCATGCTCTTCAACAGCTTGCTGTTGTCTCCCTCCTTATCTTTTTGCTGCTGCTGTTAAGTTATCCCTTTGCAATGTCTCTTTCCCCTCCACCCTCCTGTAAAATTATCCCCGTCTTGTTTTCTGCTTTGCTTTTATGTTAATTCCGTTTCTCTTGGCGTTGTCCTGGGATCATGAGTGCTTCAAGCATAGGACCCATTCTTGCTCTGCCTGTCCTCAGTGTTTCTGTAACACAAGCCACAGCCTAGGAATATTTTGTTCCTATCTTAGTGATGTTACAGCCTAATTCTGGAGTACTTCTAAGGGGTTTGGTTGGTTTTGGGTTGTTTTTTTTATTTTGTGCAGCATCAGTGCAAAATTTTCTGAAAAAGAAAGTGTTATGATTACAAATCTGTCCAATACCAGCATGGCCCTGTTGTTTGTTCTGTTAGCATTATATGTAGGTGGATTTGTGTGCTGCTGTGCTCATGACTGTTGAGAGTACAGAGGAGAATAAATGGGTTTACTTCTGGCTATTGTGTCAACACATATTTTTCAGTCATTTGCTTAAGTTTTTAGTCATTACTTATAAATTGATTTCCCTTAATTTGCACTTAACTAATAATTGAGAGAGCTGGGATTGTTTAGCCTGGAGAAAAGGAGGCTGAGGGGAGACCTTATTGCTCTCTACAACTACCTGAAAGGAGATTGTAGAGAGGAGGGAGCTGGTCTGTTCTCTCAAGTGACAGGGGACAGGACAAGAGGGAACGGTCTCAAGCTCCACCAGCGGAGGTTTAGGCTGGACATTAGGAAAAAAATTTTCACGGAAAGGGTCATTGGGCACTGGCAGAGGCTGCCCAGGTAGGTGGTTGAGTCACCATCCCTGGAGGTGTTTAAGGGATGGGTGGATGAAGTGTTGAGGGGCATGGTTTAGTATTTGATAGGAATGGTTGGACTCGATGATCCAGTGGGTCTTTTCCAACCTGGTGATTCTATGATTCTCTGATTCTGTATGTTTTGGTGGGAGATCCCAGTCATTCCTGCATGCAAGTTCAGAGTTCTCAAGTGAGTTTGCTGCTAAGGCTTCAAGTAGAAAAATCTACAGAGGCGTAATGACATGTTCTGTTCTCATCTTTTTGTAAGATCTCTGATGAAAGAATTCAAGTTAAAAGAAATTATTTTATCAACTATCCTTAATTTACTATTGCTTTCTGTTTTTAATGGACAGGACAGCATAGTAGAACTGCAGATTGACTTTTTCCCTCCACTTGTTTTGTTCACTTTTTATGTGACTCTTAGGATCTGGTTGTCGTCCTAAAATTAACTTGGTGGACAGAAACAGGGTGTTATCTTATTGGCTTGCACTTGATCTGCTTTTGATAAATGTATTGCTGGTATACGTGCCTAGAATGGCACAAAGATTCCCTTACTAAAGTTTTGTTCTGCTGCAAGCTAAGTGCAACAGTGATAACCATCCAGTTGTGGCTTCTAAACTGATCAGCTTGTAGACTTTCTTATGAGTCCAGCTGTCAGGTAATGAGGGATTTTGTTAACTTCTCTGCTGAGGTTTTTTGACTACTGTGTGACCTTATTTAAAAGGATGAGGAAGCATAATAATACTTGAAAACCAGACATCTGTGCTACAGTAATATCACATAGGCAAATTCTGGTTTTGAAAGGGCCTTGAGATCGGAGGGGTGAATACTTAGTGGGAGCAAACAATGATGGAACGCTTTTCTGGTGAAGTAACTGCATCTTGATTTGGCACTCAGGTCTGTCTTAGATGGTGGAGCTGTGCTTTGCACTGAAACGGGTGTTCTCACACTGTTATGAGTGTGTGCTACTTTTGCACTGCTTTTAATTTCAAGTAAACAACAAGATAAAGTGATAAAGTTTTAGGTTAAAGGAACTTCAACTAACTACTTCTTTGTTGAAAAATAAAGATGAAACAAAAGAAAAGAAGAGGAAAAAAAAAGCTGTATGCTTCACAATTAGAGCAACAGTTTTGCAAGTGGGTAACGTTAGCTAGGTGTTAAGCAAAGTGACGCCTGATGAAGGTGTAGGTATTTGTGCAGTTTTTAGGAAAATGTAACTTTTTGGGACACTGCCAGTTTTTAATGAGAACCAGAATACCGAGGTCTACATACACCATTATTTACAATGGTCTTTGTGGCAGGCAGTTTGAGGAGTAATACGAATGCAAACGTAACTTCCTCACAGAGTTCTGAGAAACGTATTATAACTCAGCCAGAAGAGGTTTAGTGAGATTATTCTGGTTTTTGATATGGCAGAGCTCCAGGCAAAAGCATGAAGGGGGGAGCTTTAGCACCATCTGGAATCCACAAAGACCTTCACTGCTGGCTGCCACCTTGAAACACTTACTGACAGAGAGATTTTTCTAAACCTGTTAAGCGCTTTCTTAGTTTATTAAGCTTTTTCTGCAGTATAAAGTCTAACAAGGTGTCCCAAGGATCAGTGAAATAATAGAATGGCTTTCAAGTAGAATTGTGTAGTGGAGTCATCTTCTAAATGCAGAGGACTGCAAAGGAGGTAAATTGTAAACATTTCTCAAATGGGACGTGCTGCATCACAGTCAACTGAGTTTCTGAAATTGCTTGCGGTGAGAGACCATATGTAATGTTTTAAGAAAGTTCACCTTCCTTTGTTTATTGTAGATTTTGACTTGGTTTTTCTTGTTACACATGTAGGGTGTTTATTAGATGGTATTTAGTTTTTTTCTTATGAAAAAGCATAGAATTTAACTCCCATCAGTGAAGAAGATGCTCTCCAAAGACTCTGTGTTCCTGCTGCTTATCAAGATTTCCATTTAACGTTCTTCCGTAGCTAGAATATGTGCTGCCAGTGCCAGATGGCACAGTTTCTTAGAGAAGAACTAGCTCTTGCTTAGTAGTAATGCAGACAAACAATACCAAATTAGCATAAGCAAATGTCAGTGAGTTAACATAAAGCCTGTGCTATTTCTGTCTTTTCTTTTACTAGGCCATGGGTGTGGAGAGTGACCAAGAGATTGTGCAAATGATTGGCACAGAGGAACATGTGATGGCTGCATTTGCTCCTAGTCTGGAAGAATGCCAAAAAGCTCAGATTTTTACACAGATGCAGGTGTGTCTTTTCATATGGCCAGAGGCCATAAAAACCTAAAGACGGTGGGTATTGGCCACTTTGCTATGTCAGCAGTTGACATACAATTTTGGTTTGAGGTTTGGGTTTTGAGGGGTTATTTTAAGCTAAGGGTTCTTAAGGGGGCAAGACTTTTCAAAAGTGAGGCTTTGCTCTCATTGCCTGACTGGAATAAAACCAAAGTCAAGAAATTCTTCGTTTTCAGAAGCCCAGGGTTATGTTTTAATGTATGTGACAAGTATTTATGCCCATAAGATTAGAGATTTTTGGTTGAGGATGATTTTCATTTTTTAAAAAGGAATTTCACGGCCCATTTTGCAGAAGCTCCGTTGATGTGAGCATGACCATTTCATCATGAGTAGATGTTTTTAATTGTAATCTTTTTTATAAAGCCCCCAATAATAACCACCCACCATCTTGATAAAGACTCGACAGAATTCTCTTCAGCTTACATGTACTTTTTTAATTAGCCAGCACACAGACCATTTTCCTGGTAGCATTTCCATCGTGTATGTATTAATTTGCTAGCAGAAGCTTTTGAAGATTAGTCTTATTTCTTGAGAAGCTCTCTATGAACCGGTAGTGTGTGCTCGCAGCCCAGAAGGCCAAACATACCCTGGGCTGCATCACAAGAAGTGTGGCCAGCAGGTCGAGGGAGGTGATTCTGCCCCTCTATTCCTGTCTTGTGAGACCTCATTTGGAGTATTGTGTCCAGTTCTGGAATCCTCAACATAAGAAGGATATGGAGCTGTTGGAACGTGTCCAAAGGAGGGCTGCAAGGATGATCTGAGAGCTGGAGCACCTCCCATACAAGAACAGGCTGAGAGAATTGGGGTTGTTCAACTTGGAGAAGAGAAGACTCCAAGGAGACCTTATAGTAACCTTCCAGTAACTCAAGGGGCCTACAAGAAAGCTAGGGAGGGACTGTTCACAAAGACTTGTGATAGGGCTAGGGGCAATGGGTATAAGCTGGAGAGGACAGATTTGGACTAGACATAAGGAGGAATTTCTTGACGATGAGAGTGGTGAGGCGCTGGCACAGGTTGACTATGGAAGCTGTGGCTGCCCCATGCATGGAGGTGTTTAAGGGCAGGTTGGATGGGGCCTTGGACAGCCTGGTCTAGTGGGAGGTATCCCTGCCCATGATAGGGAGGTTGGAACTAGATGATCTTTAAGGTCCCTTCCAACTTAAACTATTCTATGATTCTGTGGTTATGCTATTTCATTGTAAACTTGATCAGATCTTTCCATGTGTGATGTTGAGTGCTTTAAAGTGAACATATTTCTAGTTTGCATCTTTTGGGGCATCTTCAGGGTTAGAGGTAGCATGAAGGCCTTCCTAATTTGGAGTCAGAAGGGTAATGTGGTGATGCTGGAAGAACATAAGAGAGATGTGAAGCAGCCAAGGAAGTAGAAAACCAGAAATACAGAAAGTTACACTGTGAAAGAAATTAAATGAAAGTGAACTGTTTGAGGAAGAAGGTTAACAAGTGGAGAGTCTGTAATTTAATGGAGAGGGTAATTCTTGGGCACAGGGACGATGGCTTCATTTCCAGGCAGGAACTTCCTGTGTGGACATGGGTAGTTTCTTTGACTCATCTGACCCTGGATTCTGCAGATTGGTTCCATTTCTTGAAAAACTGCTAAGAGTAAGAATCCATTAATCATTGCAAGGTCCTCTTGGAAGTAGATGGTGCTGTCACACGGTGGCGTTTGTTTCTATTAAACAGTGAGTGCCACCTCATGGTTTAACATTTGAATGAAATTTAGCAAGTATATGGAAGAATTGGAGGTGAAGAGTCAAATTAAGTAAAATATATCTATTTTGAATTTGCATATTCATTTTTCCTATATCTCTGCAAGCCCCTTTCTTTTAATATTGTAGTGATCATGCTCCTTCATCGCTTCCCATTTTGAATCCTGCTCAGGGATATGGTTTAGTAGTGGACAGGTACAGTTGGGCTTGATGATTTCAAAGGTCTTTTTCACCCAAGTGATTCTGTGATGCTATGAGTGTTATCAACGTATTATAAACAATATGTTGTATATGTAATTATAATTGGTTGTGTCAAATTTCAAAAATTTATTAGGTATTTTGCACTTTACTTGGAGTTTGTATCATCGTGGCTACTGGGATTGCCCTAACTGAGGAATACATGCAGATCTCTCTGTGTGTGTGTGTTTGCATTGGTTACAATTCTGATAGTGACTCAAGTAAATTCTCCCCCTTGCCAGGCACTGAAGTACATTGGAAACAAAGTACGACGGCAAAGGATGTGGGGTGGCCCAAAGAAAACAAAGATGGAAGAAGCGCGAGAGCTGCTAGCATCAACTATTCTGACCCACGTTATTGTATGTAATTTATTTTTTTTTAAACTGGGGTAAATTTGTGTGGTTATTTATAGCATAAGCTTTGTTGGCAGGAAAAATGTCTTTGTTTGCTTTGTAGCTGAGATAGAGTAAATAATTCTCAAAATAAATAGGAAGATTTGGATTGAGTCAAAAGTAATCTTAATGTTTATGAAATGCAGTACCATTGAACTGCTTATCATACTATGCATTATTTGTTTTGCGTAGCCACACAGTATCTAGTTTTACTTCAGGACCTTATTCTCATAACCAGTACCTTTATTCTGATTTATTTTCATTTACTGTCTGTTAAAATGTCACCAAAGTATATTACTTTTAGCATTTTTTAAGCAGGTGAAGTGCTCAAATCTGTTTTGTAACTCCTTCGTCAGCCCAAATTATCCATTGGTTTAAATGGATGTGTTTGCCTGAGTAAAGCCTAAGGAACTGATACTGAAACATCAGTGTGTTGGGGTTTTTTGTTATTTACAGGTAAAGGAATTCAATTTTCGTGCCAAGTGCATATACACAGCAGTGATGGTGCGGAGAGTAATTTTGGCTCAAGGAGAAAATAAAGTAGATGACAGAGACTACTATGGAAATAAACGTTTGGAGTTGGCGGGGCAGGTGAGATTTTACTTCAGAGCAAAGTGCTCTTTTGGGGTTTTGTTACTGTCTGCTTTTAAAAGATGCATAATAAGGAGCATCCCTGTCTTCTTGATTTAAGTGGTTTCCCTCATTTTATTTTTGTTGGCTTTTCTGAGTTGACAATAGTTATGCTTCCCTGATTGAGACTAATAAATTATATCCTCACTTCTGTATTGTGTCTTTATACCAGATAAAAGGACAAAGCAGTATAGATAACAGCATAAGTTCTCGTTCCATTTTAACACTGTTAGTCCCAAGAAGGCAGCAGTAAGATCCACCTCTCAGTGCCCCGTTTTAAGCTACTGTGTAAGGGAATAAACTGGGATGAAGTTGGTACCTACATGTTGGGTCCAAGCTGTCCCACTGTTGGAGAACCCAACTTGTGAACAGCTCACAGAACAGCCACTCAAGCCCGCTGTGTTTTGGAGAAGCCCATAAGTTTGCTCATTTGTTGTCAACTGCCTTTCTAGCCTCAAGAGTAGAATGAATTAACAGGGTAAGTGGTTTAAAGTTAACTTTAACAACTGATGCAAGTACATTACGTGGACTTCTCTGCTTTCAGTATTTTGGCACTGGAGGTAGAAACAGTAACAAAGGGCTGTGAAGGAGGGAATGGTTTTGAGGAGTCTGGCTGTCACCATTCTTTTACAGGGAGGGTGGCAGTTCACAGCTGTTGACTAAACCTCATTCTCCTAATGCAGTGGGAATTTGCCTGTCAGGTGAAGGAACTGCTTAGTTATAGTGGCATGGATTTTTCCTTGTCATGTGTCGTTATTTGATGAACCAATTTAGATTAGGATTGGACTTCTTTGCTGTGCTCTGTATTAACTTAAGTTGGAGATTTGTCAGGCAGTATTGTCTCTGGTTATTGATCATGAATCAGGAGTTGAGACTAGCATACATACTGCACCCCGTTGGAGAAACTATGCATCTCTGTCTGAATAACTCCCCACATCATTTGTATTGGGATTTCTTTTGCAGTGCAAAGAACAGCATCTATTCCTTTTAGTTCATATCCAGTGGGAATTCACATCTTATTTTACTTTTTAAGATGTTTGCTAGCACATTGTCTCATACTCCTGTTCTCATTCCCACTCTGCCTTGTCCTCCACGCGCACAAACAGAATGCAGTTATTTCAGAGGAAAAACATATGCTTTGCTTCAAGATTTTCTGAAAAAACTAAGATGATTTGCTTAAATGCTCTCTAGGCACAAATACAAAGGGGAAAAAAATCCTCTTAACCTGTTAAGAAGAAAAATTCTTACTTCAAATGAATATTTTGACTGTTCAAACTTCTACTTTTGTGCTGAAGCAGAACATATTACTGAAGTGTGAGGAGTAGTAAGAGGACATTACTACAGTATTCAAATGGAGGAAATGTTTTGAACTGTAATGGATTTATTTGGTTTCTTCTGTAGTGTTGCTGTAGTTCAGTATGACTGTAATCAGTAACCTTAGTTGTTGCTTTGTCATCATAATGTTTTTATTTAAGTGGATTGAAGGAGTAGGTGCTTTTTTCCTAATATTTTTAGGACCAGAAAGAATGGCAAGTTTTCTATAACCTGTAAAAAAAAAGGCCTCTGCTCACATGAACGTGAACAACTAAAGTTGTTTTGAAGGAGCTGGGAAGAGGTTTTAAATGTAGAGGATCATCATACCAGAGTCAATGTGTATTTTTTCTACATCAAGGAGAACTATGTAGAGGGCTTGTAACACTTGATTAAGAGTAGTTCTGGCTCCCTTGTGAAATTTTAAAAGCTTATTTGAAGCTGATCACTTGAATTCCTCTCTGCCATGTTATCAGTGTAATATTAATGTGATTGGATTACAGACTAAAAAGTGTAGAGATCTTTTGCCAGTTTTAAAATATTTGTGTTTAGCTAAAGTTTACGTGGATAAAATGGTTGGTGTTTTTATTAAATGTCAGCATGTTCCTGGAATATAAATCCTGTTGATTTAAAATTCGAATAAGGAGAGAGGGGAAAAAAAAAAAGATTCCCATGTGAGGAGAAAAACATAGCGGTCTAAACAATGTAAAGACATAAAAGGCATTGTGTTTATAAAAATGTGTGAAAACAATAGCTGCTAATTTCACACCCCATGGGACAAGAGAGTACGAAATGTGCTTTAGCTTTAGATAACAGAGTTGTATCCGCTAGCCAAGCTGGTTTACAGAGCTTTCCCTTAGTCTTTCTGCCACTAGAGGCTGGGTAGGCCAGGTGCCAGCTGAGGTGTTAGCAAAACCTACTGATTTCAGGCTTAATCTTTTCACCTACGTTTTCTCTTTTCTTAATGTGTTCATTATTTGCTAAGCATTACTCTGTTCTTTGTCCTCTTTTTTTTTTGTTTTGTTTTTTTTTTGTTTCTAATGCAGCTTGCTTTGTATGGGTGAGATATGGAACAGCACCAAAATCCGGCACCCTGGAAAGCAAGGGATTTCTACCCTGTGACAAAAGAATACCGCCTTGACTTCAGAGATTGCCTAATCCCAGCTGTTCTGATAATATAATTAAGGCTGCCTAATGTCTTTAATTTTGCAACCAGTTTATGTGAAAGGGAGAATTTGGCACTCTAAAGGCTTAAACGCTAAATAGCAATCTCAAGGCGCCTAATTAGAATTCTCTGACATTAAGCTAATTGGTGAAACTGTATTTCAGCAGCTTAACTTCTTTATTAATTTTTCTTAGGATTTTCAATGAAAATCAATTGATGAGCTGTCAGGGGTTTCTTTTCTTAAATATAATTTGCTCTTTAGTGCTCCTGTCTGAAGCAGGCTGAAAGACTCTGGACTAACTATGAAATCCATTGAATATTATCACTGGCATTCCATCCCTTTTCTTTAATCTCTCACTCTTGACCTAAATAGTGTGGTTATTGTGAGACTCTGCTTTGCTGGATAGTCAGAGCTCTTACAGACCAAGAGTCTCTGAGTGAAATTAGCAAAGTATGACGCTTTTCAGACTGGCAAACAGCAGCAAGTTGGTGTACATAGAGTGTAACTTACTTTATTAGTTCAGAGAAGAGGAAAGGTGACCTGGTCTTATAATCCCAGTGGTATGTGGAATTAGGAGATTTTTGCAATTTTATGATCAATAAATCAGATATAAAAACATTTTCTGAATGATTCTTTGTAATGTTCTGTTAAGTTTTTTTTTTAATGTTTAAGTCCTGCTCAAACCTATTGAGATCAAGTGTGTACCATTACTGATTTCAAAAGTCTAGTTCTCATAAGACTATCAGACATCTTAAAAATGTGCATACTCCTTCCTTTTACTTTTTCCCTACTTTTGAAATATTTACCCTATAATCAAGTTTTGGACACTCCAGTGGATTCTCCTTCCTGATATGGTGCTTTGTAAAAGATGCATTTATTTGTCCTGGAAATGTGATTTAAATGAGCGTGACATTACAGGTGAGTTGCAGGTGACTGGATTTCTCTGGATGCTTTTATCAAGGATTAGCATAGAGTGTGCTTTATCACTGGTTTTACAATTTACACCAGATGTTTCTTATGTCTTGTGGAGTAGACTTGCAAAGATGATCCAGTCTTGGTCTTCATGAAGGCCAATGGGAGCATTTTGTTGAAAATAAGATGTTTATCTCAAGTTTCCAGCTGTTAGATTACGTTTTCTTTCTAATTTCTACGTGCATTTGTGAAGCCAGTGAAAAGGGTAGCTTATAATTTAGTTAGCTGCTTTACAGTTTCGTCTGCTTTGCTCAGCCCAGCTGGGGCATATAGATAGAGGAAAGCTGGTGCCTTGTGACAGAGGAATGAGTGGCTTGCTTCCTTGTTTCTGGAAGGCAAGGAAGAGTTTGGACTATGATGGGAGACAGTTACAAAGTTCAGTTTAACTCTGCACGTAAAGAAATTCTGTTGTTCAACTGACTCCAGAATGCCTTAGCTTGTGGTGGCTGAATACCTGGCTTGTTCAGTGTTACAGTGCTTTGTACGCTTGGAACTGCTATTTCTGGCGTTGGTAGAAGGTGTTGCTTTTTTACCTCTTCTGACACTTGGAGTCTCAGGGCAAGACTGACAAGCTGTAGAATTTACACTGCTTGCTTGCTAAGCTAATCATTGTGAACATTTAAAATGTATCATGTAATGCATGTTTAAGTATCTTGGGAAGCTGTTAGTGCCTGCAAGGAGAGGCTAAGCAAACTGCAGAAGCAGAGCATATTGGAAAGCAGAAAAAGTGAGGGCACAAACTTTGGTAGGCTTTTTTTTTTTTACAGCTATTTTAAAGAACCAGAAATAATTATTATTCAAATACAAGAAATAATTGGCTTGAATTGTAGCACTTTTGAAGAGTTGTAACTTCTTTGCTTAAACTTTTTTTTTTCTTTCCCAAGGGATTGATGTGGAAGAGCATTGCACTTTCCAGATAGTAGCACTTCTAGAAAAGAGTGGCAGTTGTTGAAGCAGGTGGACTCTCTGTGGGTGTAACTGGTTTTCCATAGATTGTGATTGGCAGAAGGTAGCAGGATAAAAGTGTATGAGTGAGGAAACTGCCTACCTCACCTGAGATACATCTTGCCAGCTGTCAAGAGTGGAGGTTGCTTTTGGGCCCTTAAAGTCTTTTAGTTCTGCTTGTCCAGAAGTGATGGTAACTGTGCATCTTCTGTACTTCAGGCTGGCCTTGCACACTGTGCACTGCTTCCAGACTCTCTGCTGCCAATTTGCTTCCTTTAAGGGCTCGCAGCTGTCACTTGGGTGTCTGTGCTGTACACCCTTTTTCACTCCTAATAGTAGAATATCTCAAAGTAACCCTTCGCTTACTGCTTTACTATGGTTATTCCATCCAGTATTAGAATAGATGCTGGTCTCACCTCCAGATCTTGTGTGTAATTTAGGGTTGTACATTTAGGTTATTAAATCTTGAAGAGAGTTTGTGACTTTAAGAAGGAACAAGTAGATCAGATAGATTATAACATATCTGATTAGGGAAAAGAGGAAACAGATAGCATACCCATCCATGTCTATGCTAAGATATCGTGAAAGAAGGTTTAAAGTAACCCAAAATGGGTAAGTGCATAGGCTTAGACCATTCTTCTACTTAATTTTCTTTCTATTATGAGATAATTTCTCTAATATTTCACTTTAATTTAACAAGGCAAAAAAATTTGTGAGAAAAATATTTGAGAAAAAGAGAGGATGTTTTAGCTGACAAGAAGTATAAACATAGAAATATAAAGCATGTGTTTCTCCTCTCCCCTTCCCCCCCATTTCCCAGACCTGGAGAAGTACAATTTTTTCCTTAATTTAACTGTTTTGTATTTCCAGCTTCTTTCTCTTCTATTTGAAGATTTGTTCAAAAAATTTAACTCTGAACTGAAAAAGATTGCTGACCAGGTGATCCCCAAGCAACGTGCAGCTCAGTTTGATGTAGTGAAGCATATGCGTCAAGACCAAATCACCAATGGCATGGTCAATGCTATCTCCACAGTAAGTGTTTTTGTTTTCATTCTAGTGTGTGAAGTAAAAGATGGAAATGCTTAAATTTTGTTCTGATGACTCTACTGTCTTTGGTCATAAAAGCAAATCTATTTAACATTCTTTACAGATTAAAACTGCAAAAATCTGCTATGGCAGGGCTGTTCACTGAAGAATCCTTAATTGTCAAACCACTTCCTATTTCCTTGTTTATTTCAAATTGATGTTTTGGTGTTTGTGAGAGAATGGTAGAAACAAGCAAATTTAAAATAGTGATCATGTTTGTAATTTATCCACTTTCTGTCTTCTGGGTTCTACATGACTATGTGCTTCATGGTGGTTTTTTATTGTCTGGATTTAGCTAGGGTCAGGTTACATCACATGTCCAAAAGGTGGTTGAAAAACAGGAGGAAAACATCATGAACAGAAGACAGCTCAGGGCAGGGAGGAAGCTGAATTCTGAGCAATTTGTGGGTGGTGGGTTTTTTAATATGAAGTTCCCAATAGCGGTAAATTTGCAGCATAGAAATTAGTACTTCTCTGCTAATGATACTGAACTATTTAACGGGGAAAACTGCCACGTGCTGTATTATTGCAAAAAAAAACCCCATAATTAAGCCCTTAAATATTTGTCTTGATTAGATTTTACCCTATGTCTGTCTTCTACTAGAATGGGTATCTTCATTCATGCCAGTGGACAGAACCAAGAATGCAGTTACTGAGTTTGTCTCTTACCTCACTCATCTTCAAGAGCAATATGTGAGATGGTTCCTGAAATCTAGCTACTAGCTTGTAAATGACTTTGAAATCCATGATTTTTTAAGAAATTAGATTAGTCTTAAGTATTTTAGTAGCGGGTAAAAATTGTGCAACTTAATTTTTAATCTTTGGAACTCTTGAGAGGGCTTTTGTGCTTAGCATGAAACTGAGTTTTTTCTTCAGTTCTTGTAAACAAAATTAACTTCACAAATTGCATCCAAAACCACCAACAATCTGTTACTTATAAATCGCAATGTTTAAGCTTATCACTATTTAATTTTATGAGTGGCCCAAATGTAGTTAAGTCTCTACAGTGCATGTAACCAAAACAATTGACAGATTTGTTTGTCTAAATGCTGGTGCTTTCTTCAAGCCTGTGCCAGTTTTTCCATTTGGACTGACAGAGATAAATCTGCAAACTATTCAGTACATATTGTAAAGTCTTCCTTCTTCCACTGTCTTTGGACTTTTTTTTACTGCCACATAAGCAGTTAAACACCATCTGCTCTTAAGCATTGAAAATAATTTCTCAGGAACAATGCCCAGCGCACACTATTCAAGAGATTAAGCAAATACCATAAAAATCATTCTTGGAAACAACAATCTCCAGTCTCACCAGAATGCTTCAATGATAGCCTCAAAGAACATGAAATAACTCAGCAGGATTCATAATTACACCAGTAGCATGCAAAAGAATTCATAGCACCAGTGCATCAGCTGTACAGTGGTGGTCAGTGATATTTGCTGTTGGTCTTTTTACCCTGGAAAATACCAGAAGAGTATGTCATACAGTAATGCCACAGGCTTGATGGACCTTTTGGCATCTACAGAATCATCCAGTGCCACTGAGGGTGCAACTTTCAGTTTACAGGAGTTTTCAGTAGGAAGTTCTCCACTGGGGATGGTCTCACAACAGCCCTAGCTCCATTTTGGGTTTTTTGGACAACTTTGAAGGAGTCAGTCTGTCACTTCAAGAGCACATGGAGGTTTTCATATTATTTCTTCGGGCAGAGTTTTGACCTCCAGTCTTTAAGATTTCTGCACTGCCCAGAAGACTGTAAAGGAACCACGTGCTGTTTCGGACTACAGATGCAACCATTTCTAGTGTGAGGAAAAAAACTACTCGTTTACTGTGTTCTTCCATTTATATTCTGGTAACTCCCAGTCTTTAAGAAATGAAATGGTCAATGAATGAACCCTTCCCAAGAAGGGTGAGGAAGTGGATAGGTTTCTTCTGGCTGACTTACCACTGGGCTTTGTGTCTCCCAACTCTGTGTAACAAGGAAGAAAGTGAAGTTCTGCAGGCTATTTGATAGTCTCTCGAGTGGAAGCAAATAGCAAAATCATTGGGATGGGAGGTGGTTTCTTCCTGTTCATCACAAAATGGGTGTTTGCTGCTATGTACAAATAAAGAGGCCAAGCAGATAACCTTCTAAAGGGATTTTGCTGTAGTACACTAAGTAAGCTTGAAATTATTTGTAAGCATTGGTGAGCTGTGTTTATTAAAAAGGCTACAGGAATTAGAAGATGACTGTCCTTGGGAAAGCATTACCTTTGAGATCTTCATTGGCATTGAACCAGTAACATGGTGGCTGGAGTCAACAGTAGTAATTGAGACAGCAGCTTGCTGTATCCACTGACCCAGGTGCTAGAAACTGTTTATGGAGTATATTGCATAAGTCAAAAAATGTAGCTCCAGATTTAAGGATTTTACAGTGGAAATTATTAAGTCTGCCTGGCATGAAAACGGAATTGCATCCTACAACATTCTCTGAACTCCTCTGTTCTCCTAGTTAAAACCACAAGTGATACTGCCCATAGCAGTCCTGAAACGTGGAACTTCTAACATATACATGGATTTCATACTTGGTGTAATCCTACTAGAGAAGCTGGATAGGCCTAACCTTCACCCCTCTTCTCTGAGAAGATGGGTGGGTCAGTGGGTCTTGTTACTCTGGATTCTAAAAACAAAGGTTTCAAGAAAGTATGGGTGGTTGATGTCGGACCAGCATGCCTTCATCCAAACTGCCTGTGTTTCCTGCCAAAATAACAAATCATGAAAACAGGAAGTTTGTGGAATCTCTTGTAAAGATGTATGGCGCTCAAGTGCCCTTTTTTGGTTTTAATACTCAAAAAAAAAACTATAAAGGGAGAACAGAAAATAATTTAATCTAGCTAAATTTGAGTAATGATTTACATATGAGGGTAAATGATGAAGAATCTTTGTGTAATTGAATTTATAATAGCAAAAATATGCACTCATCTGAAGGAGCAGTTCATTCGTTTCAACTTTTTTTAATGCTTAGTACAGGTATGTTATAACTACTAGTTTATATGCAGATAGGTAATTAGAAAGTTGTTTTATATAAATGGGCAGCATTCACTGTGCAAAGCTCCTCGGATATTCTGTCTAGATACTGAAAAAAGACATGTAGTGTCAATACGGGGACAGGTTGCAATATATTTTTTTAAATGTTCCTTTTTTTCTGCAGGGAAATTGGTCTCTGAAGAGATTCAAAATGGACCGCCAAGGTGTAACACAAGTATTGTCCCGCTTGTCTTATATATCTGCTCTGGGAATGATGACTAGAATCTCTTCTCAGTTTGAAAAGACAAGGAAAGTGAGCGGTCCGCGGTCACTACAACCATCTCAGTGGGGGATGCTCTGCCCATCTGACACTCCTGAAGGAGAGGTGAGGAACTTCTGTCTTTCAGTATTTCTTGTCCTGAGGCATGGAAAACAGCATTTATTTCAAAGCAAGTGATCCTCCATCAGAGGAAGAATTCTGATGAAGAGATTTTTAGAGACATAACCGGATAAAAAAACCTAGTGTGTTTTCTCACATCCTATCTATTTCTATCCTGGTTGTCTTTACTACATTGCTCTTTTTTCTCCTGCCTGACTAGACTAGCTGGAAACTGTTCAGAATTTTTATGTTTTACTTTAAAGGCGTCATCGAGCAGCTAAATGACTGATGCTGGCTGTCTTTTTTGTTTGTTTTTTTAAATTTTTTTTAAGCTGAATAGAAAGTACTGTATAAATAGGTAATCAATATGAGCTGGTTGTATTAAGCAGCTCAAATAAAATTGCACTACGTAGGATATTTGGATGTTTTTAAGTTTAAAATGTTCAAGTTTTGTGTTAGAACACACAGGATATCAGGCAAATTCAGTTTGTATTTCCTTTATGCTTCTAAGTAGCTGTTTCTTTGAAGACAGAAATACAGGTTCACACATGGTTGGATAACTTAAGTACTACAACTTCATTGCCTATATTTTTATTGGTTTGTAAATGCTGAAACATTGCATTTGAGTGTGATGTACAAGATTCTTCCCCTCTTCTTTCTAATCTTAGGTGTAGTTAATTTGTTTCATTCCCTTCACTTTAATTCACTTCTTTTGTTGTTGTTCATAAGTACAGTGTTGGAAGATAAAGATCTGTACAGTATTAATACTTTGGAATAAAATGGAAAACAGGTGTATTTTTTATTTTAGGCTTGTGGTTTGGTTAAAAACCTTGCCCTCATGACTCACATTACTACAGATATGGAGGATGGTCCAATTATTAAACTAGCCAGTAATCTTGGAGTTGAAGATGTCAATTTGCTCTGTGGTGAAGAACTTTCCTATCCAAATGTGTTCCTTGTCTTCCTTAATGGTATGTAACTTTTCAGCAGTCTGATTCTCATTTGTTGCTGAAAAATTGTTGGAGAGTTAGGTTTCAGAAACTCTCCAACAGTTTTTTGGAGCACAGTCAACTACAGATGCCATTTTCCACATGTAGATAATTTCATCTGTAAATATTTTGATAGGGCTGAGCAGAGTAGACAGGCCAGATGATGGCACTTAGTTGTCTGAAGTCGTGTTATTAGTAATCTGGCAGCGGATGTGCTTAGCTGTGAAATTGAAAGTTTTTCAAATTTCGGTACTGTTTTTAAGCATGCTTGTATGAGTAAGGACAAAAATATGTACATTCTGCTGCAGGTTTATTGGCATGTTTTTTTTTTCCAGGCATTCACCAAATGAAGTGCAATTCATAAAGTACTTTTTAAAAAGAGAATAATGCTGCTGAATTTGTAATAGCTTTAAATTTACAAATTCAGAGCTTCATTCACAGAAAGTATTTTACTAGAAGCTTTATGTATTTTTATATGTATTTATGCAAGTCCCTTTAAAAACAGGAAGGGATCATCAATTGTTTGCAAAGTTTAGCAATACTATTCCCTTTAAAACTACTTTTTAGCAGGCATCTTGCTTTGTGACTGATTAGAGAAAATTAGACTTTGGAAAACAAGCCTTTCTTCTTTGTTAAAGGGATAAGTTGCCCTAGATACTTTGCATGTCCACACTTCTGTTCCTTTTACAACTGATTAGCCTTTCTAGATCAACAGGTACTATGATACCAGATTTCAAAATATTGACATTTAAGAAACTACAGCTGTGACTTAAAACCAGACTTTTGTCAACAGTGTCCACTTCCAGGTCCTAGTATTTAATGTCCATCACCAGTAATAAGTTTTACATTTACCTTTGAATTAAATAGTGGTTGTTCTACAATCCTGCTTTTTCCCAGTAACATAAAAGCAACACTTGACCAAACTGCATTTGTTTGCTTTGCTTTTCTGTAGCAGTATGTTAAAGATTAGGTTCAGTAAAAACACATGCAGTCTTTTCTGTCTTGTTTTATTGTCCAAATGGGAGTGCAGAGCAGAAATCTTGGAGTCTTCCTTCATGAACTTAGTCTGTGGTATGGAACAAGATAGTTATCTTCCCAAATGTGCATGATCTAGTACCAAGTGAGGCAAAATCATTTGCTGTTCAGCCTACTAGTTTGTGGGTTAAACCATAAAAAAATTGCAGGCTTGTGGATGGCTGATGTGATTCTGATTTAAACTTGTGACCTAAGAGGGCAGAAAGTCTTCTAAGTACAAATGCCTTAAACTATGAAGACATTTGTATTGTCTTATAAACTCCCTGAACTATAATGCTTTGTCTCCTCCTTTAATATTTTGTTTGAAATGACACCATACTTATTTTTATTTTATGTTTTAAGATGCCTTCGGTCAAGTGACTCTTCAAAAATGGGTTTTACTCTCTTGTTTGTTAATCGTGCATCAGAATACTTAAGGATGTGCTGAAGTGCCCTATTAAGATAGCAAGAGCTTGTTGAGCTGAGTTTCTGAAAGAGGAATCCTAGTGATGTTGTGAGCAATCACATGTATCAAAAATACCAGGTCTCACTAAAGTTTCTGATGAGGCAACAGGAGATTTCCTTGGTTTGTTCCTGGAAAACCTGGACCCATTTCAGTACAGCTGAAATTGTAGTCTTTGGAAGTGTTGTTTACTCATACACTAATGGGTGAATGGACACCTGAGCATTTTTGAAGAAAGCTTGATGAAGCTCACTATTTGGTTTCTTAAGCTATTTTGAGACAAAGAGGTAGATGACCTGTGAAATTCTGCCAATTCTTATTCATGTCAGAAAAGGGAAATTTTATGACAACTCTCTATTATTTGCAAAAAGTAGGAAGTATTTACATGCATTCTAGATTTAATCAGATTTCCTAAGCAGAATTTGGGATATGCAAAGAATAAACCGTGAATTATTCTCATTCTGAATAGGTAACATACTTGGTGTCATACGTGATCATCAGAAATTAGTCCATACATTTCGGATACTGCGTCGAGCAGGTTATATCAATGAATTTGTTTCCATCTCTACAAATCTTTCTGACAGATGTGTCTACATTTCCTCTGATGGAGGGCGATTGTGCAGGTAAACATCTTGTCAGAATTACCTTGGTAGTGAACTTACTATAAACACTGTTTTATGAACTGTAAATACCCTGGGCTAAGATTTTAATGAATTTTAATGATATAAGCAAATTCAGTAGAACTTCAGCACCTTCCTTCTCCTTAAATAGCCCTCATTCAAAATGGACAGAACTGAGAAACATACTATATAGTCAAGCAACTTTCTAAAAACCAGCACAAATAAATTAATTTTATCTTTAAACAAAAGTCTAAAGAAAATGTTGCTTCTGTCTTTAAGGAAAAAAATCAGAGGGGATTAAAAACAACCTGCTTGACAACTGCAGGAATGTCCTCTATCCTTGGAGGAGGTTTTACTTCCTGTGAAACAAGAAACAAGCAGCCACTCCCTGGTATCTAATAAGTGTGATATTGCATTTTAGAATGAGAAGCTGCTCTTTGTATTCACGGGCCTATATTTCTGGTGCAAAACTTACTGAGTTATGTATACATGTACCGAGAAGTATCTCTCTCAACTATGGGTTTTTTTCATTGCTTATAGTTATGTAGATTGGGAATTCAGTAAAACTATGAGGAAGGTCTCCGCCTTGAGATGCTTCTGTTCTTTGTTAGACAGAAAGAGTGCCTGAGTAACAGTCACATCACAGACGAAAGCAAAAGAGAAACTGTGTGGCTAAAATGAGAAAGTAGAATGTAACGGTATTTTGAGAGAGAAAACCAGGTTGTTGGACAGTAGAGGCTAGAGCCTCCTGTGTTAGGTTATTTACAAGTAAAACCCTCCAGTTTAGCATAAAGAGCAAGGCATAAAAGATGAACAAAGCAGAGACTGGAAGAGGCAGAATGAGTTAATAAATATATGCATATTTTAGCATAGATTAGCTGTGTGCATATTTTCTGCATACTTTAAAGAGGCAGCAGTCACAGCTACAGTTGGCATTCCACCTTATTCATTAATTGAATCTCAAAGCACGTTGAATGCAGTTTAAGGCACGTTTGAGGCTCCAAAACAAAATACGTAGAAACCATCAGTTAGTCATAGCTGGTCAGGAGCTCCAGAGGGAGGGCGTATTCAGTGGCATAAAAATCACTTTTCCATTCTGCATGTTTGGAGATGCAACAAAACTTCTGGATGCAAAATAAAGACAAGTGAAGTAATGTGGATTTTCAGGAGTTTACCAAGTTTGCTTTGTGGCACCCGTGACTCTGCAATTGTTCAGATACCCCTATTAACCATTTAAAAGTGCTCATTAGTCTTCAAACAGTTATTTAGCATTAAGAGTGGACTTCCCAAGTATCTTGTAGCTATTAGCTGCTCTTTAGAAGAGCAGCTTGTCCAAATAGCAACAGTCCTTGACGTTTCGTTCTTGCATGCCATTCTTTGTGTCACTGTTTCCTTGCTGTAAGGAAGCCTTCAGAGATCCATGTGTTGTTGAAATTTATGGATTCACCTGAGGTGACCCATACTAAAAGTCCATTCTTCCTGTCATGTAAATAACAGCAAAATACTTTCTTTCATATCTTAGTTTATCTTGTACATTTTTGGGGTACAAAATGTGAGTTTGGGATATCTGTGTATCAAACCAAGGTCAGAATAACTACTGGTTGTCTTTATGTGGCTATATCAGTTAAAGGTAGATACATTTAAAAAGTGCTTTGTAAAAGAGGTTGTGTGTAGGCAGGGTTCTTACTGTAAGTATAAATTGTTACCTGACAAAGTATTTGCTATGATGAATTTTTTTTTTTTTACTTATAGACCCTACATAATTGTAAAGAAGGAAAAACCTGCGGTTACAAAAAAGCATATGGAAGAACTGGCTCAGGGATACAGGTACGCAGTTCAAGCAGACCGTATTCATTGACACATATATCTGTAAATATTATGTGGAAATACTTCAGTCAGTCAGTGTTTCACAGTCTTGTGAAGACTACTCTCCTATATAAATTAATAATTGGTGTGTTGGCGGTTTTCTGTTTAAAGTCAAATTAAGTATGATTGTCGTATTTTGCTACTGCTGTGAAATACAGTTATTATATAAAATAAATACATCACACAGCCTCATCTTTCTGCAAGTGGAAGGCCCTGATTGAAAAATCAAATGCTTCAAAGAAATGCCAATTTGATCACCATAAACTAGGCATGTTTGGGTGTTTAAAAAACACACCTGAATGAAAGTATTTAAATTTAACTAAATTTTGCAAGATCATTCCAAAACCTTACTAATTACCTTTATACTTGCCTGCATTTATCTTGATGATTAGTACATACAGGAAGATTTTACTTAGTTGTTCAAATAAGTAACAATGATCAGTCAGACTGTGTGAAGCAGTGAATGGGCAAGAGAATTCATTTTAGAAAATACAGCTTTTTTAAAGTATGTAAAATGCACAGAACTTTTCATGTAAAATTGTTCCTCTAGTTTAAATTCCACACAATACATTCCTTCAGTGTATGTATTATGTAGTTTTATTTTACAAAAATATAAGAAAAGATGGTACTTCTAGTGTTATTTTTAATTGAACTGTAGGAATTTTGAAGACTTCTTGCATGAAGGCCTCGTTGAATATTTGGATGTGAATGAAGAAAATGACTGTAACATTGCACTGTATGAACATACAATTAATAAGTAAGTATGTTTTCAGACTGACTGGTACAGGAAAGACTTCCATAGGATGACACTCTGAGTTACTGTTTTCACGCACGTGCTGCTGCCTTGCGAACAGTTGAAACAACTCTCAATGAAAGCCAGAGAAAGAAATCTGTTTACAGGCATCCTAAATCATCCATGGGATAGTTACAAAAAGTGGTTTAGCTTTTGGATTTGGGGAGATCTGTTCCTGCTTCTAACTCTCAAATGCATGAAATGCTTGAAGGTACATCCTTTGGTTTTGTGGATGTGGCTTGTTTGGTCCTATCACTGGCCTGCTCATCATAACTAATTTTATACAGTAGGAATCCAGAATGCAAATGGTTCCACATGTTTAATAATGATCTTAATATGTCATGTTTGTCCTTTGGAAAATATCTCTCTAGGCTATAGAGGGACCTAGGCAACCAGCTTACACTAAACGCCTGAAGTACTGGAGTGAGACCTTCAATTTGACCTTTGGACATCTAATGTGCCCTGATAAAAATGTTTATATCATTCTGTGTATTCTTTACCACATATAGTAAACCCATTTCTGGTATGTGATTTTCATTTAGAAAGATTTCTAGATTTTTGTGTGTTTTGTACATCTAGGAAGGACCTGGTGCTTTGTTGGGTTTTTTCCTGTGTTGTGACTGATTAAACAACCCACATTAAAGGAAGGGTTCTTTCAGGTTTTTAAGTACTCCTATTTTTATCATTTGTTTTTAATGTTTCTGTGTTAGAAATTACCCCCATGAAATGTTTGATCTATAGATTTACATAGAAAATACATCTTCTAATTTTCTGTCCTGACCAGGTACTCATGGAAGCCAATCTAAATACAGCATTTATTTTAGTGGAGCTGGAGGAGACGTTTAGTTATCTTCAGCCTTTGCCAAATGAATAACTCTCCTAATCAAATTGTATTGCTCCTGCCCAGGATTTTGAAGACCTTATCACTTTAAGAAATTAGTCTTGCTTGCTCTTTGCTGGCTTCTGTATGGACAAGCAAAGAAGAGTACATACAATCACTGTCACTTGTACCAAAATTAAATAACTTCCACAAAGCACCAGAGCTGAAAAATTTTAAGTTATGCAACACCTGACTTCACTAGGAAGATTAATGGGAGTGTATTACACTAAATCACTGTTTAGTCAAAAATAGAGAAGATAATGACCTTCCAGTGAACTAGAGCGAAGAAATGACTCCAAGATAACTGGCAAAATATTTGGGAGATTCTTCTGTTGTGCATCAACTTGATTTGAGTTTAGTTTCAATGATTGTAGCTAGTAGTGCTGCAAGTATCTGAGTTTGTACTACATGAGCACATTGCTCGTTGTGTTCAGTAATGATATTCCCTACATCCTGAATAGTTGATTTGTGTACCTTCCTCCCCCCAGCCGATCATCTTGCATTTTAAATGGTGTGACCATGTTGGTACAACTTGTTCTGGTGATACAATTGATACAATCAACTATTGTGAATTATCCCATTAACATTCCTGCTTTTGTGATGTAGGCATCTTTTAGCTACAGTATCCTCTCTTTACCTTTCCAATCCAATTAGGAGAGTTTTGTTTAGAGGATTTGACTCTATTTAATGCATTCAATTTCTTCCTTACCCATTTGTAACTCTGATTTTCAAACTCATGAGGTTGCCTTCCTCTCTTGGGCCCCTTTCCAGTGGTGGCATTTTAGCTTGCAGAAATTGAACTGCTCTGTAAAGTTTGAAGCTCTCTCATTAGCACTGCAGAGTACTTCCTAAAATACTAGGATCCACCTATGTTGCATCTTTGGTTGCAAAAGGGTTGATCTCAATGGAAAAATACTTGTGTTAAATACCCTATCTGAAAGTGTGTATGTAGTTCCGTGAACTAGTAACTTCTGAGGGAATTCGCTAACTTCACTGTCAGTAAGTCTTAAGTCTCTTGTTTGATTGTCTGAGAAGTGTCAGGAGTTCTGTGAAGTTCTGCAGAATGAGGGAGCAGTCTGTGCTTTAAATTTGCCACTGGCTCTTGAGACAATTTTGCAATTACTTGACTGCAACTGGAATTCTACTGTTCACATTTTCTTAAGGCATACTTCAATTAACACAGCTGCTTTTTATCAACTTGAGAAAAATAGTAGCCATCCTCTGGCCAGCAGGTGATTTTTAGGTTGCTGAGGCATATTTGTGATTTATGACTATTTCTGAGACTGATAGATAATTTCCCTAGGCTTGTCTCAGGATTCCCAGATTTTTTTCAGTTTTCAGATTTCATTTTTTCCAGTATTGCATACAATGCTTATGTAAGTTCCTTCTACACCTTGTTTTCAGCCTGTATATCCTGTGGGCAATTCCTTAGCCTTTTTTTAGCTTGTGATGCTTTGCAATCTTTTGAGTGTTGTCATAATAAAGATTTTTTCAATCATTTCCTTGGCTAGGTCTTAAAGTTTAGTAACCAAACTAATTTGTTCAACTGAAAAAAACCTCCCAAAGACTTCCAAGAAAAGTAAAACATTAAAGATGAGATTTTCGGAATGCAGTGGCTTGAGGTGTGTGGGAGAAGCAGTGTATGCCTAAACCCAAGTTCTGTGTGATAACTTCAGAACACTGTGAAAGATATGCTTTGGATAGGTTTAGTTATAATTATCTTTATTTCAAATTACCTATTGCCTAGTTATTTCTCCTAGTTTAAAAAAGCAGATCTGCTCCAGCCAAGCTTTATTATATGCTCTGTCCTTAGTTATTAGTCACGTGCATCCCAGTACACACCGTGATTTAATTGTCTTTATTGAGCATAGACTTCTTCCTCTGAAGCTCACACCGAGCAGAACAAATTTTGTTATCTCTCAGTCTGTACTTCCTGTACCTGACGTCTTATTTCTCATCAGTGCTGCCTTTAATTACATAGTCACTTCCAAAATATTTGCAGAGCTTTTCTAGTAGTGTTTTATTATGCTGTATCACCCATACTACTGGATCTGGTTTGGACACAGTTGTTTTCCCCCTAACTGATAACACATAACTGAACTCGAAAAACTAAAACTACAGGGTTTTTTATTTGCAATACCTGAATCTGCCTTGCTCTTCCTTCCTCCACCTCCCCAGCAGATTTCTAGATTTCAGAGACTGGTAATTTGATGTGGAGGACTCTTATTACATGACAAAACATTCCTTAAGGCATTTTGATCTTACTGCATAAACTGATGTTTTGATGTCCTGCTGAGCTCCTTCGGATCATCGTTATCTGGAAGCTTTTTCTCCATGATGGAAATTCATAAATCCTCATTTATTTCTCCTTCATTTCTTTTCACATGGAAACACTTAAAGCCAAAAGGAAGTTGTTTCTTTTAGGAAAAAAAAAAATCCTGTAATGAATTCATATTCTTAGATCCTACTAAGTTATATTTTCCCAAACATAATTGAATTGATGTATTATGAGCTGATACTAAATTAAATAAATTATAGATAAGATGTTTGTTCACAAGGCTAGTAATAACTGGTACTTTTTCTTTTAAGAGACACAACACATTTGGAGATTGAGCCTTTCACTCTTCTTGGTGTCTGTGCTGGGCTGATTCCATATCCTCACCACAACCAGTCTCCAAGAAATACCTACCAGTGTGCCATGGGGAAACAAGCAATGGGTAAGACTTTTTCCATTCCTTCTTGGAGTGCTATGTAGTTTTTTGACCTATGTAGCAGAAGTGACAAAGCGTAAAAATTATTTCTTTCCTAGTTCATGTAAAAACTTTGCTAGGAAGAGGAAAAGAGCGCTTCTTTAACTTAAATCAAGAACAAATTCACCTCTAAAAGTTGGAAAAATTGAAAGGAAAAAAATACCAGTCTGTTTTACTTAATGGAGACCATATTTGCAGGTCTTAATCCTTGAAAGAAAAACTGAGGAAACTCGGGTACTGTTGCTTTTCTGTTGGGTTTTTTTTTGATCATCATCATGGCTTTCAAGTTTTCAGTGTAGCTGCAGGATTGACAGAATGAGAGTTTTTCCTCTTTATGCTGCAATGCACTGTGGGTTTCCAGACAAAAAGAGTTACAAAGTGCTCTTACAAAGAGAGAGAGAGAGGGAGGAGGGAGAGAGAGTAGTATTTTTAATAAATTTTAAAGTATCTGTTTAGATACTCTGGCATTAGAGAATAAGAGGAATCAAAATATGAAGGAGAGTGCTTAGTTACGTGAACGCTTCCTGCAGCAGTAGTTTAGATTTTGGGCTTTTGCTGTTTTGGATGGAGAGGGCAAGTAACGGCCTTTCAGCAAAATGACTGAAACAAAATTAGTATCCTGATCATTTAATAATACTTTTTACAAATGTCATAGCTGGTCATTAAAAAACAACCATTTGGTAAATTTACTGTTGTGGGTAATTGACACTAGGTAAGTTTTAAACCTTCCTTTAATACACAGCTAAACTAGCATTAAAACATCCCAAGTCGTAAGGGCTGGGATCAAGCCAGAGTGAGTCCCAAGAAGAACCTGATCAGCAGTACATCAATTCAGACAGCTGCATTCAGACTTGCGATGTACATGCCAGTTTTATGTCTTATATTGATGGCTTGCTCACAAGTTGAGAGCTACAGTAGAACAGCTCTGTGGCATGAAAAAAACTAGCGCTTCTGTTAGGTTTACTAAACCCTTTGTTTTGTGCTGTGTGTTCAACACTGAAACACTGCACCTTTTGTGAGACTTCTTCAGCAGAATTAATAGCAAAGTAACTGTCTTGTGCTGAACTGTCATCTTCAGAATATCAAAATAGCATAAAATAGCAGCAGATGCATGTCCTTCCTTTATACTTTAAAAAAGAAAAAAATAAAAGAGGAGCGATGCAATCTTTTTCCCTTACAGTTCTCCCCCATCCCATTATCTCCCCTCCCACCCCCGAGTCTCTATTTTATGACTATTAGTCTCAGAAGGTTTGGTTAGTTACCACACACAGTTAAGCAGGATCAGTGTGTACAGAAAGCCAATTCAGTATCTGTGGAGTTCCTTTGTAGTTTTCTGTGTGAAGGTTTTTTTCCCAGTTTTGTTTTGAGTGTCATTTGCAATTCATTGTCTGTGTTTTCTGAGGTTGGTGTATTCAGCTGCTTTGACCCTAGGTCTTGCACATTTAGCTCCTTGGATACAATCCTCTGACGTTCCTGCTGACGCTAGGAACACAAAAGCCATTGAATATCTTGAGCAATAAAAAAAAGCCTTTGTTTCGGTTTGTTATGACAAAACACCTGACTCAAAGAATAAGCTGCTAGATAAAAGTACATTTTAAAAGTTGGCACATGACCTGAACTATATTTTGCTCTGTCTGAAGTATCTGCAAACACCTGAAGCTTTTTGTGATAACTGCTTTAAAAAAGCCACTGTAAGTGGCAAAATTTAAGGGCAGAAAAGATTTTTCTCTACACTTATTGATGAAGTGAGACCTAGATGATATTCCTGAAATGTTACATATACTTTTTTCTGTTTGCGTTTATGAAGGGTTGGGATGTACTGTTTCAAACCCTCACCTTTAAGGATCCACCCACCCTTCTTGCTTTCTTTCCCCATCCAGAAATTGCTGAGTAATTCCTGGTCCAACACTGTCATGTGGAAAGTCTCATGTCCAAGTCCACTGTGTCACTCCCTAGGCTGTCAAAACCTGGGGGCGTGGAGGGAGCCCCAGGGCTCAGGCTGAGGAAGGAGTGACTTGTGCTATTCAACACTGACCCCTCTGACCACATCATGGGGCTGTGCCAGCAGCTTTGGAGCGCCTTTCTTCTTCTTCTTTTTTTTTTTTAAAGCAACATTGAGCTAAGGAAAGGTGTGAAAGCACAAGTAAATGGGAGGGTGGACATCAGAGCTTGCAATGAGTTCCGTAACCCAAGTGTTAAGTGTTAAAATATTAATATTTCTGTAGGATAACATTAACTGTCTTGAAAAATACCTTATTTTTATGGGAGAATGAATCATCTTGTTGGAAGACTGGGGCTTTGCTTACTGAGTGAACTGGATTTCAGTGAAATGGAATTGAAATGAAATCCCTCTGTTTTGGCACAGATAATTTACCGTATGTTGTAGGCAGAACTGTGAGGCGGAGGGGAAGTTATGATGAGGTGGCAAATAAAACAGCAGCTGCAAGGACCTCAGTTGAACATTGACATTTCAGTGCAAAGTTAACAGTTATAGCTTAAAATCTGAAGAGTGTTTAAGATTAAAATACGAGTCTGTACTGTTTGCATTCAGTATGTTGCTAAAATAACGTTTAAGAGGATCAAAGGCTCCTAGAATTGAAGAAATAATATTAAATGGAGCTTTCAATTCCATTTAAAACATAGAAAATCAGTCAGTTTTACACTGTGTACCTCTGTGACAGTGAAGTGTTGTATAAAAGCCTAATGTGAGAAATGAAAACATACACATTTTCCTGCCAGTAATCCACCATATTGTACAGGCACATGCGTATCTGTGAAAGTGGCGGTGTGGGTACACAAAGCAAGCTGTGAGCTCTCTCAGCCCAACTGTGCACTCCAGTTTTAACCCCAATGTCAAAACACAAGTCTTGAGTAAGGAGGGGAGGGTTTAGGTATTAATTATTACTTTAACCTGTGAAAGAGCAGAAAGTGTTTGAGCAGAAGTATTTGAGGTGGTAGGTGGGGGAGAGCTTTGTTGTAGACGTTTATGTTGAAGCAACTTCTTTGATATTACAAAAAACCTCACTGTTACTGTATCATGTACATTATGCTTTTCTTCTGTAAAATAGCAAAGCCCTTGATATACCACTTTGCCGTGTGCAGCAGCCAAATGTGTTCAAATTGAGGTGAAAAGACATGTGCTTCAAGGAACTGAGTGCTGGAGTTTGTTGGGTTTTGACAGTTGTGAAAGGTTTGTTGGTGGGCTGAGGGCTAAAGTACTCCAAATTTTGTATGGCTAGCCTATTGGCAGAGAGTCGAAATAAATGTCAAAGCAAAACCAGCTGTTAGCAGTAATCACAGCTGGACCTGAGTGCTTTATGGCAAAGGTTTGGTTCTGCCTCTGCTCTTTGAGGAGTAGTGTTTGTGCTCTATGACATGGTGTCTTTTTGCCAGCTCTTCTCTCCCTAGTAGCAGACACAGAAGTGCTGAGACAGAAGTGTGCTAGACTGCTTCTCCCTGTTTACCGATAATCTTTTTAACTGACTTCTTAATCTTTCTGCGGTGAAAAGCGTGTTTGAAATGCTGAACATCCTGATCACTCAAGAAATGTACTGTGAAAATCTCTCTGAGCTGAGTTGGAGCCTCCTCCATAAAGTTCAGTGCAGTGTTTTAAAACTGTGGTCTTTTCTCTGTTGGTTTGTGCTCATATTAAAGGGCAAAGTAGTAGAAAATCCATGGTGAAATACAGAAGTACAGCAGTTCTTGGCAGGTGCAAGAGTAGCCATTTCAGCTCATATCTTAAGTAGATTGATTTCTGTATCCTTGTTAACTTTGATTGTACAGTTTAATGTCACTTTGAGTAATACACTAGAAAAATGGATAAATGCTTATTTTAGCTTGCTGTTTGTTCTAGCATGCTTTCACAGCTTTCTGCATTAGAATAACAATATCCCACTTATGCTAAATATCAATAGATAGCACTTTTATAGTGATAACTTCACAGTGATACTTCAAAAGAAAAAGGTCAGGAAATGGAAAAAAGGAAAGAAAGTGCACATGCATTCTCAGTGTACCAAACACTGAGTAAAAGCAAGAAAATTTTCTTAGTTGTATCCAGATCAACCTTGTGTGTTTTGCCTTAAACAGGGTTAATTACCAATGGAGAAAAATGGTTCTTGCTGTTGAGATAATTATAAATGTGGGACCTTGTGAGCAGGGTTTTTTATAGTGCAGTTTAATTATACTTTACTTTTGCTTGGCTGTTTGGCTGAAGCAAACAAGGACATTGTTCTTTCATAGAGAAAACAGAAATAAAGCTGGTGATTTCCTTCACTCCAGTGCCCACACAGAGGTCTTGTCCCAACACATCACTCCGCAGAAGAAGAAAGCTGCTGCTTAATTTCACATAAGCAGATTGTGTTTTAAGGCTCTGGTTCATTACACCAGTCTAACAAAGAAAAGATGTTATTTGTGTAACCTTTACTATAGCTATTAGAACAAATATTGCTGATGTACAGCATGCTTTTTGGCTACTTTATTTCACTTGTGCTCTTGAATGATTCTCTAACCAGTTTTTCTGCTAAGATGTCCATCATTGATATATGTATGTTTTCTGTTGATGGAATACTACAATCTACTTGTGAAGAAGTGCCTGAATGCCATTTATTATTGAGGCTCAAAATCTCAGTAACCTTCTCTCATGGCTCCTGATCTGGTACAAACAGTAGCAATTCTGTTAGGCTTATCTGAACCTCTGATAAAAATACCAAGTTTGAAATATGTGAAGCATCTGTGTACCTGAAACACATAAAAGCTTCATCTGTAATCCTTGATATATAGGGGTCTTCCACAGATTGTTGAGTATAAAGGACAAGTTTAGCTATCATCAGGGGCTCCAGACTTCATCCCAATTTAGCATCCCTAACTAGTGAACTGGAGCAGGTATAGCATATAAGCATCCCAGAGGATAACAAAACTGCAAGCATTTCAAAAGTGAAAGCTATTGTGGCATACACAGGAGATTTCTCTCAACAGCACAAGAATGTACCTTTCCATGAAAAGCACACAGATTATTCTATTCATTCTAGGTGCAGAGGGGAAAAAAATGCTCTGAACTTTAAAGTTTTTGATTTGGAAGTCAATTTTCCTAGCTATAGTGGGAAAACCTATTTGTTTATCACAGTACAGTGAAAACAATGTCTAACATTTAGGCTATGGGAGTATCAGAAGTAATGGGGTCTTCAGGTAGTCGGCCTCGCAGGTGGTGACTGGGGGGGGTTTCGGTGTCAGTGAACCCAGGCTTTACCAGCTTACTTCTTACTGGAGACAGAAAATACTGCTCAGGGATGATTAATTTCTTTGTTTAAAATTAAAAAAAAAGGAAAAGTAACTGAGCAAAACCAAGAGACACATAAAGCATGTCAACTCTACCAAACTTTCCTCACTGTTAAAAAGTACTGTGCCCATGTCTTCAAATCCACATTCTAGAACCAAGCCAAGTCCAAGTGAAGAGCCAGTTAGTTACAACAGTTTGGTTTTTTTCAGACAGTACCTGTTGAGCTGTNATCATCAGGGACTCCAGACTTCATCCCAATTTAGAATCCCTAACTAGTGAACTGGAGCAGGTATAGCATATAAGCATCCCAGAGGATAACAAAACTGCAAGCATTTCAAAAGTGAAAGCTATTGTGGCATACACAGGAGATTTCTCTCAACAGCACAAGAATGTACCTTTCCATGAAAAGCACACAGATTATTCTATTCATTCTAGGTGCAGAGGGGAAAAAAATGCTCTGAACTTTAAAGTTTTTGATTTGGAAGTCAATTTTCCTAGCTATAGTGGGAAAACCTATTTGTTTATCACAGTACAGTGAAAACAATGTCTAATATTTAGGCTATGGGAGTATCAGAAGTAATGGGGTCTTCAGGTAGTCGGCCTCGCAGGTGGTGACTGGGGGGGGTTTCGGTGTCAGTGAACCCAGGCTTTACCAGCTTACTTCTTACTGGAGACAGAAAATACTGCTCAGGGATGATTAATTTCTTTGTTTAAAATTAAAAAAAAAGAAAAGTAACTGAGCAAAACCAAGAGACACATAAAGCATGTCAACTCTACCAAACTTTCCTCACTGTTAAAAAGTACTGTGCCCATGTCTTCAAATCCACATTCTAGAACCAAGCCAAGTCCAAGTGAAGAGCCAGTTAGTTACAACAGTTTGGTTTTTTTCAGACAGTACCTGTTGAGCTGTCTCTCCTTTCTCACACTTCTCCTTCCTTCTCACCCCAGGAAGGGTAGACCTGTGGTGGTTTTGGGGACAGAGCTTAGTGCCCAGGACAGAGTAGATCTCTGAACTGCCTATGAAGTTGTCTCGTTTTAACTATTTGATTTTCTAGACATTTTATCTAAATGCAGACATTTGGAAATTGAAAGTAGATGCATATAAAACATGAAGCTGGCCTCCCCTACAAGAAGATTTGTGTTCAGCTATGCAGTTTTCTGGCTCTGTGAGGTCTTCATTACACAGTGACTTCTCTGACCTTTCCTTGAAAGCAACCAGCCTCAAAAAATGAGAGAAAATGGAAAGGTTTTGAAAGATGTACCTCCTAAGCAGAAGGACTACAGAATATTTAGCACTTAAGACTTCAAAACTTTAACTTTTCAGACTATAATTTCTTAATTGCTTAGAGACACAGCATAGGCCTGGTACAGCAAACTAATAACATATGATTGCCTTAACTTTTGTTCTGTTATACAACAGTTTATGTTTCCCTGCTGGGTGTTAATTATTTTTTCCTCAGATTTCAGAAGACAGTTTGGCAGTCTGATGGGACAGGGCCAAAAATTTTAGTCTCAAGCTGGGAGGTCTATACAAAGGATTGAATTCTGAACCATAAATTTAAAATTAATTTCATGTAAAAGGACAAATATATTGTGAGTGAACTTCCACTGTAGTCTTTCTAGCAATAACACCTCTAATTTCAGAAAGTAAATCAGTCTTGGCTGCTGGTAGCTGTATGCTTTGTTCATGCTTTGTGACATTCTAACACAGGCTGCTGTTGAACTAATTATTGCCCAGAAAAAAAAAAAAAGGAAGGAAATATGACGTGGAAGATGCAGAGCTTTATCCAGAGTTCTTCTTGAACTCAATGGGAGTTTTTCTATTGATTCTCATGAAATTTTGGATCAGATCTATGGAATACAAGTTCAGCTTTCCAAAAAAGACCCTATGGCTATTAGAACAATAAAAGCAAACTTCATACTTGCACTATTATTCAATGTCACGATTGAAAAAGAAATCTTATTTGCGTTTGGTTCATATAGGACCTGACTTTGATTTCTTTTTTTGCTGTTTTTATTTTTATCTTGATGCTTGGGTTTTCCCGGTGTAAGAAAAAATAAATAATTCTTTGTGGAAGCTTAAATTAAGAAGCCACTTAACACCTTTACTTAAATATAACAATGTAGAGTTGTTTTGGTTTGGTCTCTTTTATGATTTTTTTTCCCTTCTTTTCTTGAAGAATTTCTGTTATTAGATTAAATTCCTCAGTTTGTGGTTTTAGTTAACTTGATACATTTTTAGCCAAAATATTTCTAGGAAACTCACTAATGTTTACACACTTTCATTTTTCTTTTACACACAGGTACTATTGGATACAACCAAAGAAACAGGATAGATACTCTTATGTATCTACTAGCCTATCCACAAAAGCCAATGGTAAAAACAAAAACAATTGAATTGATAGATTTTGAGAAGCTGCCTGCTGGACAGAACGCCACAGTTGCTGTGATGAGCTACAGTGGTTATGATATCGAGGATGCTCTTGTTTTAAACAAGGCCTCTTTGGACAGAGGTAAGAACCATCAATTCTTTCCCACTTCTCCAGTGTGTGTTCTGATACATGTTTTAATATAACTTGTCTCATGGAGTTACCCTATAATGACTTGTATTGCAGTTATGAACAGTACATCTCCAATTAAGAAATTGAATTTCAAAACTACTTTGAGTGCTTTTGCTTGTTTTCTGCCTGAACAGTGATTGTCATTCTATGCATGCAATAGTGTGATGAAGTTGCAAACATGTGAATAAACTTTTGAGTGTGGATAATATAAGAAAAAATAGCTAATGTTTGAACTCAAATAAAAATGTAAATGGTCCTTTTTGAAAATATTTAGTTTACAAAACAATGTAAGGTACTGGATAGTCTCTTCTGTTAGGCTTGCTTTTCAGATAACTTGAACCTTTGTTACAAACAGAGGGGTCTCATTATTTTCCCCAGTAACAAAAGCAGTAGATGAAATTAGACTTTGGAATGTACTTGGGAAAGAAATTAAATGCATTGCAGTTTGTATCATTGTCAACTTGATGCTCTGAGGGAGCAATAGCAGTATTGCCTGCTTTCGGAGGGAAACTAATAGTATTGTGTAAAGCAAAATAATTTAGTGTTTATTATGAGATAAACTAATGACCTGATTCCTTAAAAACAAAATTTAAAAAGATCTGTGCAGCACAGTGTATTTTAAGCAGAAGTACATAAGCACCAGATAGAAGGTAACTAAGTGAAATCTATGTTTGTGCCACTCTGGCCTGTCTTGTGCTTTCCAAAATTCTTCAGTGCTTTATGTTAATGCTGCTGGAGGTTGGAGGAGAGTTACCTGAAAACTTACTCTCTCTTCTCTCTCTCTTCTAAATAAATGCCCTTGAGAGAAGACATAGTGCAGTGCGATCAAATTGGGTTTAGTTTTGGGTGGCCAAAATCAGATTCTTCCATGACTTTATTCCCCCTCACGCTCCCTTCCTTCTAGTTGCTAGGCAGCAATAAGAGTATTCCGAGACATGTATCTTTGGCATTAATGTCTGCCGCATTTAATTTATGCCTCCTTTTCTAAAACAACAACAGACATGATTTAAAAGTGAATATTTTCTTTTCTGGTGGACTAGTATCATTTACAGGGAGAGCTGTGGTGCTTGTCAGGAGTTACTTGACATAATCTGAAGATACAGATGTACTGTATGTGCCTGTAACCATCTTTCAAATTAACTAAAATAACATAGGATTATTAGAAAGTCTTGTTCTTGGCTGTCTAATACTAAATGGGATGAAAGTGTTTAGTATTGTGGCTAGTTGCTGTACTTGGAGGGAAATTCCAGAGCTGCCGCTTTTCTCATCTAAAACCCTGAACAAACTTATTTTATAAGAATATATGTAATTGAGAGTTCTTTCAGCTGTGAAACAGGAAAGTAATGGGATGATTAAACACTCGAGTCGATACTTTCCTGGTAGGCTAGCTTGTCAACCACAAGTTTGAGTAAAAGTTGGGGTTTCTTAGACATCTCAAAAGGCAGAGAAACCGTTCTCATTCTGTCACAGCCTCTTCTCTGGTTTTATGTCTCCCTGTGGACCACCAAAGGTAAGAGAAATGATGGGTGCATGTGTCTGCAGCGGTATAGAAGGGGATTTGCACTTTCAGAATGGAACTGTAGTCCGGTGTCTGAAAAAAGTGGCATGCATGATTTGATTTTTAAATTGTGAGCTACTAGGTATCCACGTACAGTGTTATGTGTATTCAAGTCAATTAATAATCTTAACTAATCAAAAAAATATATTCTGTAGCTCAGGTTTGACATTCTTATTTTATTCTGATAATGTGTTATAAAGAATCTTTGAACTCCTAGGCAGATGAGTTTGTGTTACATTTTAGGTTTTGGAAGGTGTCTTGTATATAAGAATGCCAAGTGTACACTGAAGCGTTACACAAACCAGACATTTGATAAAGTGATGGGTCCAATGTTGGATGCAGCTACACGTAAACCAATCTGGCGCCATGAAATTTTAGATGCTGATGGTATCTGTTCTCCAGGTAAGTCAAACCACGTGTCACAGTCATCTGAGGTAAAAATTAATGTTCTGTTAATATTTCTTGTGCACTTTGTTTTATACTCAGCGTATTTTTTTTTCTTGAAGGTGACAATATTCTAGTGGAAAATTAAGAAATGTTAGTTTCCAAAAACAGTGTGGTATCCATCATTGGTGAGGTTTTTTGCATGAGAAAATGGAAGCTTATATTTAATTAGAAGAGTGAGTCCTTAACAATGTGAATCTGTTGAAGCATTAGAACTTCTGTTTTTCTTCTATCTCCAAATTGACAGACTTTTAATACTGTAGTTTTTTATTGTTTATTTCTTTATTTCTTATAGGTTTTGTCATTGTTTTTTAAGGATAGGTTCCTTATTATGATTTCATGTATCAAAACCTTCCAGCATGCTGTCATGAGTTCAGTTGTTTGAAGGAGGAAAACATTGGGGTTTTAACACTTTGCAAAAATGTTTGGAGGGAGGCAAGAAAATAAATACAACTACATTTAGTTATGAAAATAGGTGTATAACTTCCCAGTGGAAATAATTTGGAGAAAGCATCTTCCCATGCTGTCATCCATCACTTAGGAAACGGCTTAATAGATCTGCTGAGATGTAATAAGAAAGGTGCTGTACAAGGCACTGAACTTAATTCCATTATAGCAATACAATTGGGTCACTTTTGCTCTTTAACACATCACAATGGAGCTTTCAAAGTTAATTAAAAGAAAAAGCAAGACTCTTCCCAAGTATTAGGATAGATGGGACTGGGGTGGTCTCCAGACCAAGGCTGGTTTTCAGCCTGTAGGTAAAAACCTCTTTGAAATAGGTCATGTGGACAGAAAAGAGACAGAGGCTGAAGATCAGTGTAGTTTTGTGGAGCAAATGAGAAGCAGATACTTGATGTGCATTAGGATCCTGCTGTTGGTCTGGTTTTCTATGTGAAGGGCAAGATAAGGGAATGGAGGGGAAAACAGCTGATGTGTGAGACCAGAAGGAATAGGAAAAAGTAACTGCAAGGAGAGACTGAAAGGTGTGAATTTCTAAAACTGGTCAGTGAGAGTGTTGCTTGTTGATTTTCCTCCATACTTACAGCTGATGACTTCAGATACTCTTGTTTATTCTTTAGACCCAATGTATGTTGAGTATCTGTTCTCGTAGTGCATCCAGCGTGCAAGCTGTTCTGTTTGGGTCTGCAAAACAACCCGCTAGTTTAATGATTCCTTTACTGTGCAATATTTAATAAAATAACATGGCAAACTACCTGGACACGTTCCTCCCAGTTTGTCTTCAGTCTTACTTTTTTATAAAGCTTAAAATACATCCCTAACACAGGTAGCTGGACAAGTTTTCATGCTGCTTTTTTTCTTGTTCTTTGTAGGTGAAAAAGTAGAAAATAAGCAAGTCCTTGTGAACAAATCTATGCCAACCGTGACCCAGACACCTTTGGAAGGAAGTAGTGTGCCTCAGCAGCCACAGTACAAAGATGTGCCAATAACGTATGTTGCATCATAACTTTATAGAATCATAGAATCACCAGGTTGGAAGAGACCCACCAGATCATTGAGTCCAACCATTCCCGCCAGTACCTCATCCACCCACACTTTAAACACCTCCAGGGAAGGCGAGTCAACCACCTCCCTGGGGAGACCATTCCAGTGCCTAACAACACTTTCTGTGAAGAATTTTTTCCTTATGTCAAGCCTGAACCTCCCCTGATGGAGCTTGAGGCCATTCCCTCTTGTCCTGTCCTCTGTCACTAGGGAGAGGAGGCCAGCTCCCTCCTCTCCACAACCTCCCTAGTTGGGGAAAGTACAAGGAGGAAAGGTATCTGAGAAAATACTCAATTCTAGAAAAGTCAAAGCAATAAACTTCCCTCTGCAAATTAGGCCTAGTTCTCTAGATCTTTTTTTTTCATATGATTTTTCAGAAGTGCCTAACCATGTAATCACTAAGAAGTTAGGTTCTAACACCTGTAAGGCTGGAATTGCAAAAAGAGGGAGGAACCCCCCTGCAGATGTACATTTAGCGAGGAATCACAGAGTTCCCGGGAGAAACGGAGGAAAGCTAAGACAGTGGTAGAAGGGAGAGAAGTCACTCATGGATGAAGTGAGGGAGAAACAGGAGAAGAGCAGGATGAGTGGAAGGGCAGAGAACATGTGTGTACTTAGTAATGGGGCACATCTCCATACTGGCTCCCACAGAAAATGCTGTTTTCGCTTTGCGAGTGAGGTGGCCAGGAGTTGGACACCCTCCTGTCTCAGAGGCTGACAGTCAGCTCCCTCTGGCCACTCCAATTATGTGTGCTTTACCAAGGCACCAGTGAATGGGAGAGTCAATAAGAGTTGAAAGAACGGAGGAGGGCTTCAGAGGTGTGAGATTAAAATTTTGCATTAAGTGTAAAAAGAAAGAGAGAAGGAAGGGGTTTTAGCTGTTTTGTCAGGAATAGTCTTAACAGTTTGGTAAATCAGCAGGGCAAGCAATTGATGCCCAGATCAAAAAGGCAGAATTAGTTTTGCTGCAGTGCTGTATGTTTCATAATCGATAGAAAGCTTTAGGTTTACTCCTACAAGACATTAATGAAGAAGTAAGGCGACAGTGCAGTTATCAAGAGGAAAGAAGTAATCACACCAGGTAAATACGTGGATCCAGGGCTCTGAGTTTAGATGTCATAACTATTGTCATAACAATATGGTACTAAATACTCTCCATCAAGTCTAACTCTCTTTGGCTCTTGTTTGTTTAACTGAGGATCCAGAAATTTGCAGTATACATCAAGAGGAACCCACGTGACAAAAAAAACCCCAAACTTGTTCTTTGCAAGTTCAACTAAATTGTCCCTTTATTCCTATTGTATCTCTTAAGGCTTTTCTTTTCCAAAAACATGCCATGCTCTGAAATATATTATACATATATAATCCTTGCTCGATTGGCCTCCTATATGTAAGTTCCATGAAGACTGTGGTTTAGCCAGAAGCTTACTGATAGGCAGGTACTTGTTTGTCAGTTGTGTTCTGTTCATAGATGTGAAACTCATGTTTTGTCTTCTTTTACTAGCTACAAAGGTGCAACTGATTCTTATATTGAAAAAGTAATGATTTCGTCAAATGCAGAGGATGCTTTCTTGATCAAAATGCTGTTGAGGCAAACTAGACGCCCAGAAATTGGAGATAAATTTAGCAGTCGTCATGGGCAGAAAGGTAAGCAACGCATTTAATAAAAATACCTACTGGTTGGGTATGCCTACAATACTTTAAAAGTATCATGATACACTTTTCCATTGATTAGTTCAGATCTTTAATGAATGTAGTGGTAGAAAAGCATACCCCTTTTTTTGTTTTAAGTTCACCTAATTTAGTAGTGCTGTTTCTGAGGGGAGGATTTGGCGAGCACATTTCTCTGTTGACTTTACGAATATGGAAAATAAATTAGTTGTCTCTTTAAAAAGAAGAACAGGGTTTTGAGTTTCGGTTTTTCTTTTTCCCCCAAGTGTAAATTTTGGTTTAGGTGATAGGTTTGTCAATGGGTTATCAAGAGAGATATTAGAGGACAGAGTGAAAGGGCCTATTCTGAATGGACAGAAATGACCAGAGATGGAATGAGGTGGTGCAGACATACTACTCTATAGACAGGACAATGGATACAGCCATGACTGTATCTCAGACTGCTCGAAGCCATGGTGTAAAAGGGAAGAAAATCAGGGATGTAACTAGGAGTGTAGCAGCAGAGAATAGAAAGAAGGGGGAAATGTTTTTAAAAATACACTTGGGACATGTTCTGGGGCACCTCTGGATCATCAGCTGAGAGTTCAAAAGGGGTACCTACTAGGAAGCTGCTCAGTGGCATGTAGCTCTCGAGTGTTAATAGTAAGATGAGAATCAGGAGCCTGTTCCCATATCTATTTAAAAAAGCAGTGGACTCCTTTTGACCTTAATGGCAAAAGTATTTGACTCAGAACATGTCTCTGAATCTCAAGGGTCAGGGAGGGGTGCAAGGAAAGAAACCACTGAAAACAATTGCACTGTAACTCATTTAAAAGCTTCTTGTGTGTCAGCGGGGACCAGGTTTTGACATGTTGTCATCTATCTGTATCTAGAATTTTGGTACTTTCAGCATGAACTTCTGCCTTACTGTATGTGCTACACTAAACTTACGAGCTGAATGTAATCTTGTGACATTTTTAGGTCTTATTTTCATTTGAGAACATTGCTTGGTCTTATATCAGATGTAGCGGGGAGGGAAGGAGGTAGATGCTACTGAATCCTTTCCATTGCAGCACATACACTTCTTTCTTGGTATGGTACAAATGTGATACTGTCTTAACTACTGAGACACAAAAGATCCTTACTTTCTTTTCTTTCTGAGGAACTGGAGCTAGACCATTCTGTGCACACTAGCCTCTTATAACTGGTAACACAAGTATCTGCTATAGGATAGAGAGAGAACTGAGGAAATAATGGGGGGGACAGTTTAGATTTGAAACATTAATACTTAAAACTTGTAGTCAATGAACTATGTGGTAATACCTCCAATTACGGCACTAAGTAAGGGACATTGTCTTGGAAAACAACTGGCCTTTTGTGAGGAGTCTTCTCTTTGTCAGAAGATGCATGGAAGAGAAGGTGCTTTTTCTTAGGAGGAGCTCCCTGCAAGTGTCATCTTCTGCACTCTGTGTCCTTGGTTTACCACTGGTTCTTGTCTACTCTTGGCCTCATGTTGGGTTTGACTTTGTTGTGCTGATTCACATCCTGTACTCTTGAGGCAGAACCAGGGAATTCTATGGGCAAATATGCTCTGGAATCAGTTAGCAGAGAGCTGGTAGTTTCACAACATCCATATGAAAATTAGAGTAAGTGAAATGAGATGAAACAGCAAGAAATGCTCCAGGACTTTCTTAAATGAAGCTTAAACAGAATCATCTCCAGCATATTCAGTGCCTGTGTGATTGGAGGGGGTATGAGGGAATGGTTGCTTACAGATAGACCCCAGTCATTTGTATAATGCTCCATGCCACTCTTCACACCCTTGAGTAAAGTATGAGAAGTCAAACTCAAGGTGCTTTCTGACTTTCTGGGGCTATGGAAGTACGTAGGCATCAATGACAACTGAGGTGGCTGGGTGTAACTGAGGTGAAAAACTACATCTGTGTCCTGAGATGCAGCGCTAAACACAGTAATCCTCATGTCTGTAGTCTCCAAGTTTGGTAATCTACTTAGGGCAAACATAAATGGGTACAAAAGTCAGTAGTTGATCATTATATCATCTATTACCAGATATTGCTTCAACTTCTATGCGTGTGTTTTCTGTGGAGTACAGTCAAGGCTTTCTGAGTACATCAGGCTTTCTCAAAGATCACCCTTGTTTCCACAGTATCTTTCCATGGACTCATAAAATTGGTTCTGGACATACTATATCCTAAAATTAATCCTGGCATTGTTTGTGCTGTCATTGAGAAACAGAAACTCTTCTGATAAACATTGAAATATTTTTCCTGATTATATGTTTAAGATGGCTTTTGATATAAAATTAGGAAGCAGTTCTCACTGATTCCCCAAGTGACTGGGAAAACAGTACCCACTGAGGGCTTCAGAAAGTAAAGAAGCCATACATTCTTGATTTGCCTTCAAAAACCCAGCCTAATTCTTGCATTACAGTCATATAGGATAGTTTCAGTTAGTGAGTGGGAAGATAATTAGCTCCAGAGGCAAACAGAAAGAATCAAGCAGGTGGAGTGGTTCAACTGTTCCATTCCATCCTTCTTTGCAGGGAGATTCCTCTTCAGCAATATTTCCTGTAGAGTCTCTTTCAAATAATTTTTTTATCTCATACACAATGAAGATGTGCAGTACTTTTAAGCCTATGACTGCTTTTAGAGCAAAGTTGATCTCTCTATATATTTTGAGCTTGGTCTTAATTAGTCTTTTCTCCTTACAGATGGTGTGCACTGTGTCTTAGTCCTAAGTTGTTACATAGCAATACTATCAGTGTTGCGCACAGGAAATTTTCTTACTGGAATAAAAAGTAGACTGCACCTTATATTAAAGAACCTACTAGGTTAATCAAGATAAATACTTACAGACATCTCATATGAAGATTTCAGGAGGTCAGATTTTTCTCCCAGCTTTTGCTATTGATGGTGCATCAATTGAAACAGTTAATTGAACAAGATTTATAGGGAAATAATTTGTGTACCTTTCCAAAAGTGAAGAAAAGGGGTGCTCCACAAATCTAGAAATGCCCGAGGAGAAGAGGTGGAAGTGAAAGAATGACAGAAGGAAACAGAAGTGTGTCAGGGAGGCTGTGATATGGCTTTGGGGAGCAGAAGATATTCTATATCTGCATATAAGGCATCTCACAGCCTAGAGCAAGCTCATTTTAGAGGTATTGAAGGGCTGCACATCAGCCTCTGATGTTCATAGTTAAATACAGAACCAGCTAATACACAATGTATTGGAATCTGGTGGTATTTTTTTTAATATCCCCCAAAATATAGAAAGTGAGTAATGTTTTTTTCCAAAGTAAAATACCTGTGGAAATTCCATGGTAATGAAAAACATCATCTTGAATCCTGTAGGGAGCTTTGAGGGAGCCCGTAATTTTGCCTGGCATTGCTTCAGGTAGGAATGACTGATTGCTCATATATTTGTGTTTTGGACCTGCAATAATAATAAGACAAAACCATCTGTTATTCAAAATAGCAAGTGTCTCTTTCAGCATGGTTTCGGATATATGAGTGGGAGTATTGCAGCAGTTGTGTTACAGATTTTGTAGGCATGTGCTTGTTAGCTGTCCAGCGTCATCCTTCTCTGACATCAAATCAAAGAAGGATCTGTCATAACAGAGGAGTATAGACAATTTTGAAGTAGAAATAGTAATACTAACAGTTAAACATTTTCCATTGACAGAATTTTTAATTAGCCCTGAATTTGTTCTCTCATCTTTGTCTGAATGCAGGCAATTGCCACTTCAAGTTTAATTCCTGATGTTAGCTTTAACCCCGCCACAGGGCCATTTAAACCTGTGATGAGCTTAAATTAACAAATACCTTGATTCAGTGAGAGGGAGACAAAGCATATTTCTCTCCTTTCTGTATTGTCAATCTTTTCCATTAAGTATTTTTTATATTCTAGAAGGAATGCATGTAGATGAGATTTGATTTCATAGAATTATAGTAGTATTTTTAAAATAATCAAATATGTGTAAAGTAAGAGATTGCACAAACTGCATTGCTCGAGGGGGTTTTTTTATGAGCTTTTTCCTGTATTCTGAAGCTATACCTTGTTGCTGGGGCAGAAAGAAGCAAAGGAACAGGATCGGAAGGTGTCTGGGATATAACAGATTAAATCTCACAAACCAGCTTCAGCCTTTTGTTACAGAAGAGCCTTTCGTTAAATATGTAGTAGATTTTGTAGGCCCCTATAATAACATAGATCTATGCTGCTGCTCCTGTATTTGCTACCTTCTTTGTGTCCTCTCGCATGTCAAGATGGTATTGGCAAGGGTCACCACTTCTGGCCTCTTTTCATTCAACTGTGTGTTTTAAGTACACTTCTTCCAAACTGCCTGTAGAAGCTAGCCTTCCCTTCAAGCCCTGTCAACAAAGATGTGTATGAGAAGGAGAAAAAACAGAAATGAGGCCATCACGTTGTGTTGGGAAACACACTAGCAAATATTTTGCTCTGTCTCAATATTCATCTTCAAACTGGACTTTATATAAAGATCTTCAGGAGTGGGGCTGTCACGCTTGTATATAAGCCCTTAAGCTTCTATTGTCTTGCAAAAAAATTATATTTACCTACCAGGCGGGACTTACCTCGAGCTGTAGGACATTTTTTAAACTGTATTGCGTTGTATTTTTTCCAGAAGGATAAAGAAACTCTTTTGGTTAATTATTTTGGTTTTTAATCTTGCATTCTTCAAGCAAAGTCACTTTTCAAAGCACAGAAGGCTAAAGAATTGTTCAGCTAAAGAAGCTTCATCGGAGTTCCATACAGACTAAATTATTATATTTCCAGATTTCCTCTTGCTTTGCTACAAGTCACAATGAGGAAAAAGTTGGGCTCCTTTGATGTGAAAAAAAGCAATATATCACTTCTCTGAAAGAACATTTCTCAGTCTCTCATGTGAAAAAGGATTAACACCTCCAACAAAGGTCCTGTAGATCACAGAACTAAGCAGCAATACTGAACAGTATTCCTAAGGAGTGGAAAAACTGTATTTAAGCAAGAGATTGTTTGAACTGGCAAACAGAAGCTTTTTAATAGCTGAAGATCTAAGATAAAGGATTAAACCTTTCTGAAGTATCTGCACTTAAACAACTCTAAAGACAAGGAAGCGAATTTAAATTCATGAAAGATGGTCTTTGTTTTCCTAAATGAACCATGTTCTTCAGTGTCAAAACAAAATCCATTCACAGCATTGTCAGCTACGTAAACTTGATAACAATACCGATTATGTACCAAAGTCTGACCTTGCTTACTTTTAAAAATTTTTACCAAGTTTGAGCATCTTCCTTCTGCTTGCCTGATTTTGTTGTTGAGAACCAACTTATCTTTCTCCTTTTTATGGGCTCTTGTACAGTACGTACATGTAAAGTAAGATGTTAGTTTTGAATGGCTACATGTGTAATTTTCCCCCTGGTTACAAATCAGACTTTGCATCTCTAATAAAACATCAGTTAATTTATAGGAATTAAGTGGTTGAAGTGGCATTAAGAAGAATTTGCTGTTATCGACTGCAGGAATGTGAGATGATTAGTAGGTATTAGGCATCAGGAAAGGTAGGAATTTCTTAATATTTTTATCTTCAGACGTTGAATATAAGCAAATGAATTGTCAGGATGCTGTTGAAACTTCTTATTACCTTTCTTTTTCCTAATTATTTTTAACAAAACGGCTGCTTAGCTTGCTGTCTTAAGAAGAAAATTACAGCATTTTTTATCTCAAGCAGCAAACAGGTAACCTTCTGACCTTTTCAGTAAATCCTCAACTGAACCTCTGAAATTAGGGTGGTTTAGCATTTTATGGCACAGAATAAAAATCTCTAATTCTGTTTCCAAATAGTGTATCCTGAACACACGTTTTATTAAGCTCTTGACTCATTCAGCCATGTGTATTTTGTAAAGTTCCTATGGTTATTGTTTTACAATAGCTGCTTCCAGAAGCATTGTAAGGGTTTCAATTAATCAGCTCTTTGTGTGCTTCAGACTATGCAAATTTATCACATCAGACCATTCAGCAGCTCATGGGAAAGCAGTGTACAAACTGTATTGTCTTCTAGCACCTCCTCTCATTTAGAGTGATGTTTTTAATAAGAAAACTAATCAAGTTTACTTATGCATTATTTATCTGTTAATTTTAATTTTGTTCTTTACCTCTTATGTCAAATGGGATGTAGCACGTGATATGATAGATCAGTGAATGATTCAATATTGAACAAAGCTTATGTGATGCAGCATTTTTCTCTGCTGGACTTGTTTTATGCTTAGTTAGCCAACACAGTATGTAATTAGAGAGTTTTGAAACAGATGTACATTTTTGTTTAGCCTTACTAATTTTTGCAAATCTGCTTGTCAAGTGTCTATAATATACAGTGCGGTGTTATAGCTACGCAGTGTAGTCTTTTTTTTCTTCTCAAGACTATTTCCAAATTCTGGCAAATCTGGTAAATCTGAAAGAGATGCCTTTCAAGTTAGTTTTAGCCCTTGTACCACCATATCATTAGAATAAGTAAACAAGCACATCTAGTAATGTGCCTCTTTTTATCTCGCTGATAGAAACTGGTATTACTGCTGCTTCTATTCACTTAGTCTCCTTTGCTCTCTAATGTCCCTCCTGCTGGTAGTAATTAGTTTTCTATATTAGGTTGTTTTGACTTATTTGATGATATTTTTTTTCATTTGGCATGTGTGTGTATAGAAGGCATCTTATCGTAGCTCAGTGAAAAACTTTCCCATACTGTTGTGTTTTGTCCCTGCCCCCATCCTGTTACTCCCCTTCCCCCTTCTTGCTGAACTGATGGTTTACAAGTCTATATTCGTGTTTATCAGCAGACTGTAAAAACAACCACATAAAAGATACCAATTCTGGAAGCCTGAATTTCTCTTGTTTAGAAAAAGAAGGTATTAAAGGAGAAAAGAACTTTTGGGATGGAGGACCATTATGCCCTGTCGGGGCCTTGTGGTGGTAGATGGGTGTTGGGATGCTGTCAGGATTGATGCAGATAGCGTGTGTGAGGATGGGGGCCATCATGCATAGTCAGTGGGCTGTCATTTATTGGCTAGCATACAATAGCATTGAAAAACACTGCCTATGGCTGCTTTATACTTGTGTGTTAAACCACTCTAGACGTCTGATTTAAGTTTATTTTAATTTAAACAATTATCCTTGCAGTAAACTACCATGCTTAATCCACTTTTCTGGGGAGAGTGAAAGAGGGATATCTTAAAAGAATTTGTTAGCATTTTCACTGCAAGATGACATCATGAAATTGATACACAAAGTTTTTTCTGTAGTTTGTTTTTCAGTTGAAAATAAATGAGATGTAACAAGCTGCTGGATGCTTTCTTGCTCAAACATACAACCCTCTTGTTAGTCCACATTAAAAAAAAATCTTTTTGTTTTGCCTGCAGCATTTTCTGGATGTTGTTTGATTCTGATCCTAGATGAGAAGTAGGGAGTGTAAAGGTGGGGGCAGATCTAGGCCCATCACAGTATAACGTATAATTTCAAATTCTTTTGCTATATTTCAGATGCCGCATATAAAATTTGCAAGGGGAAGGGAAGTGAATGAAAGCAAATTGTGTGTCCTGTGTGAATGCTGGGGAATTATTTTTGTGTGGTGTCTAAATAAATAACAATTAGGATATCATAAAAACTTTCAGTGAGAGCCAGAAAAAGTTACCCACTTGTTTGAGCATGTCCTATTTATGATCATCGTATGGGGAATAGTTGGGCAGCACGGTTGTGAAATGCAGGTCTTAGACAGGGCAACAGTTGGAACTTGAAGCTGTTTTAAATCCAGCCTCTTCTTTTCTCCTTTGCTGTTTTATGAGCAAGTTGCAAGTGGTAATTCCACTTAGGTGGATTAATTCACTTGGTCACTTTTTCGCAGCTGCTGGGCAATGCTGAACCACTAGGCTTGCCTTTTTCTGCCCTGCTGCAAACTCTGGCTCAGTGATCAGGCAGGAAAGAGAGTAGCAAATGCAGGAGCTTACAGTGTGATCTGCAAGCCTTAGTCTCTTAAAGAGCTTCTGAAGGCAAGTGACTGCAAAATAAAGTCAGGTTTGCATTTTGAAATGAATTGCAGTTACTTGCTTTTCGAAGTAGTATTGGATGTAGGAATGGTGTCTTTAAGCTTTTTTAACAGTTTTTTAGAATGAACTTTTCTTAAAACATAGCAGAGGAAGAATCTTCTTTCTGCCTTGCTTTCTAAATACGCATGGACCTGCTGCAGATCTGTTATAAATTCAGTGACTTCTTAAAATACAGAAGCTTAGAACTGAAGTTTAATAGCTTTCGCTTTTTTTCTTTTTTTTTTCTCTAAAATAGAAACTTTAAAAATGGCCTAGTGAGCTTCACATTGCTGGATTCTGTCTAAATATTTTGGTTTTAACTTCTAAGCTCATTATGCTGTCTTTGTGTTAACTTGTATTAAAATCTGTCAGCTATGACTGGTCTCATAACCACAGTCAGCGGACCAGAATAAGTTAATTATTTACTTGTGTCACTAGTGCTCTTCATCTAATGAAATGCACAGCTGTGTTAGATCTGCAGTTGGGTGTGTAGGTCCCATTGTTATACAAGTCAGCGGAGGGTAGAAGCCGCTATGATGGAGAGCCCTCAGTTCTTTCTGCTGTTCTGCCTTTCTGTGTCGATTTCATGGATCTTTTATCATTCACTTTCACACAAAACAAACAACACAGTGGCTGTCTGCTATGGGAACCGGCTTGGCATATAAAAGGTTTTCAGAGCCTAAAGTAATTTTAAGTTAGCTAAGATTTAATTTTTGGCTTACAGGTGCCCTGAAGTCCAGATGCAACCTAATGTTTTCTTAGAAGTAAATGTGAATAAGGCAAAATGTGTGCACCATAATGCATATATAAAAAATACATATGTATACAGTTTTAAGATAAAAAACGCTGTGTGCACAAGAGATAGTGGGATGGGGGGCTGTTTTTTCACTTTCAGCAAGTGATTGCTGCTTGGCAGGGGAATATTATTGATTTATCATAATACAACAATAAAAATTAGTTTCAGTAGGTTTAAAAATTAAATACATCCACCACCACCCTTGCCCCAAACGCTCCAATCCTTTTTTTCTGCTCCCTTCCCCCATACTTAACCATTCTCTTTCTATTAACTACTGTCCCATACACCTATCCCTGTCTTGCTTGGACAGGGGAAGAGGAGCTCCCTCCTGAGCAGACGCCAATATCCCCCTGTGAACTGGCTGGTCGGGAGATGCCTTTTTAGGCCTGTAACCAGCACCCTCCATCTTCCAGGAGCCCCTTCTGCTTCAGGACTGTTCCCAAAGCGTGCTCTTGCAGTTGCAGCAGGCTGATCTCAAATAGCTTGCAGGCTTTTTCAGCTCTAAGGGCCTCTGGAAGAAATTGTCCAACTGAAACAGTAGCTTTGGTTCAAAGGAGTATGGGCTTAAGCAGCTGCATTTTAGCACCTGATTTTGAATGTTAAATCTCTCAGTCATTTATAGCTGCAGTATTTTCATTTGTAGAATTCACCATAGAAACAGTTGTAAGGGTTGCAAGGAAAATTTAGGGTTGTATGATAGACTGTTTTAATTGAGTTTTCATGTTTCTGTCTAATCTTTAGTTTTAGAGTGGGGGGGGGGTGTCTTCTTTGCATCCAGTACTGATGGAGACTGAAAAGAGCTTGCAAAACTATTAAAGGTACAGTTTGTGTTCATGGACTTACAAAATATAAGCAGTCTGAGGAGTGGATTGTACTTTGTGATTCTTCAAAATCAGTCTTATGAATGCTATCTGAAAAATAACTTCTTTTGTGGGGGGGGGTTTATTTCCCTTATCTCCTCTTATTAGTTCCTGTGAAAGTGCTGACTTGATTTTTTAAATTTTCAATATTTAGCAAAGACATGTATTATCAACAAATTTCTAATCAATAATAATTTTGCTTATCCAAAGACATACAGTAAGAGGCCTGATTTTTTCTTTTTACTTTTTTTTTTTTTGAGGAAATTATAGCATCAGCTTTAAAAACTAGGTCTCCCTTGAGATGTTCCAGTCTGGTCAAAAGTTTCTGCTTGCCTCTGAAAACTGTATCTAAAGCTTTCTTCCCTAATTTGCTAACTCACAAATCACTGGGAGCATTCTGTAAGGGTATGCTAATTTTGCCAGTCCTGTCACAAGGGCTCTCTTTTAGCCTGCAGGTTGCAAGCACTGGTCATGGTAATGAATCTGGGTAAAAAGTGATCCATGAGAAAGAGAGGAGGAGGAAAACACTAAAGAAAATCTGGTGATGAGCGTCAGCCCTGCTGGTGGTTCGCTGCTTGTGAATTGAAATGTTTTCTCTTCTGCAGGGGTGTGTGGACTGATTGTTCCTCAGGAGGACATGCCATTTTGCGATACAGGAATCTGTCCAGATATCATAATGAACCCTCATGGCTTCCCATCGCGTATGACGGTTAGTGGTTATGTTACTATTAAAGAGACAATGTCCCCTGATAAGGAAAGTGAAGTAGATTAACCAGGAGAAACACAAAAAAGTTTGAAACACAGTATCACTAAGAATATTCTCCAGTCATCTTGCCACATACTCACTCTTCTATAAGCGTTCAGCTCTCTGTTTTGCATGTTTTGAAATATGCTGCTATAAAAGCAGTAAGGATGGGGCTGTTTGTGCATCATTCTGATTTTGTTCTATGTCAGGCTAATAGAAAAGCCACCAGGTACCTCACTTGCACCTTTTCTGTTTTAAAATTCCTTGCTCTCCCTCTTCCTTCCCTATTGCCTATGCTCACTAAGCTATTTTGGGCAGACTGTGAGGTGAAGGTTGGGGAGAAGTTTCAATAATAGTTCTAGACCTGTATAACTTATGTCACACACACCTCCCTGGAACTGATGCAAGTCTACCTGTGCTGCAGGGTCATGCTAAATACAGAGCAGCCTGGCCTTTATGTGGGACCTCCACTGATTACTTCGTACAGCCTCTGATCTTTTATTTTTTATTGGCTTCTTCCCTTCTGTTCCCTCCGCTGCACTGTAGTATGTCAGTCCCTGAGGCTGTTTCCTAGAGCAGAAGGCGACGCTGGATCCTGCTTATTTTCCAGGCAATTGGAAAAAGCGTAACTGCCTGACTCTGGACCTTAAGTGTGTTCCCAAATCCTGCAGTGTGTCCAGTTTTCATGCCTTCACACGGGAGGTGTCAAAAGGGAAGAGTTTCCTTGTTCTCAGGGTTCTTCTTTTCCTCCCATTGCATCCAATAATGCAAGCTGCCTTCAAAGATGCTTTTCCTGGCTACCTTATGCTGTGACCAATACAGCAATGCACCCATACTAATGAGTAGGCTTTTAACTCTGCTTTGCTTTGCACAGGTAGGAAAGTTAATTGAACTCCTGGCTGGAAAAGCTGGGGTCCTCGATGGCAGATTTCACTATGGAACAGCTTTTGGAGGCAGTAAAGTTAAGGATGTGTGTGAAGATCTTATTCGCCATGGTTATAACTACCTAGGAAAGGACTACGTCACATCTGGCATCACTGGGTAAGAATCTGCTGTGTAGATCTAGGTGTTTCAGGGACTGAGGAAATCCTGTTTATACACCTATGAAAAATCTTCACGTGTCTTGGAGCTCAGGAACTTTCTTATATTTGCAAACCACTCTGTCAGATGGAGGGAAGGGTCTGAAGAATGATGCACTGTGGCTTTTTTCACCCTTAGAGGTATTTTGTGGTTCTGTATTTTAGTTACTAGTGTTTGTGTGGCTGCAATGTGAATGGCTGTTGTAGTATGTGTGAAAATTTCCCAACTTCTACTCCAAGACAAAAAAGGTAAAATCAAAGTTTTCTTTCTGAGACATTGTGAGAAANACATACTCACTCTTCTATAAGCGTTCAGCTCTCTGTTTTGCATGTTTTGAAATATGCTGCTATAAAAGCAGTAAGGATGGGGCTGTTTGTGCATCATTCTGATTTTGTTCTATGTCAGGCTAATAGAAAAGCCACCAGGTACCTCACTTGCACCTTTTCTGTTTTAAAATTCCTTGCTCTCCCTCTTCCTTCCCTATTGCCTATGCTCACTAAGCTATTTTGGGCAGACTGTGAGGTGAAGGTTGGGGAGAAGTTTCAATAATAGTTCTAGACCTGTATAACTTATGTCACACACACCTCCCTGGAACTGATGCAAGTCTACCTGTGCTGCAGGGTCATGCTAAATACAGAGCAGCCTGGCCTTTATGTGGGACCTCCACTGATTACTTCGTACAGCCTCTGATCTTTTATTTTTTATTGGCTTCTTCCCTTCTGTTCCCTCCGCTGCACTGTAGTATGTCAGTCCCTGAGGCTGTTTCCTAGAGCAGAAGGCGACGCTGGATCCTGCTTATTTTCCAGGCAATTGGAAAAAGCGTAACTGCCTGACTCTGGACCTTAAGTGTGTTCCCAAATCCTGCAGTGTGTCCAGTTTTCATGCCTTCACACGGGAGGTGTCAAAAGGGAAGAGTTTCCTTGTTCTCAGGGTTCTTCTTTTCCTCCCATTGCATCCAATAATGCAAGCTGCCTTCAAAGATGCTTTTCCTGGCTACCTTATGCTGTGACCAATACAGCAATGCACCCATACTAATGAGTAGGCTTTTAACTCTGCTTTGCTTTGCACAGGTAGGAAAGTTAATTGAACTCCTGGCTGGAAAAGCTGGGGTCCTCGATGGCAGATTTCACTATGGAACAGCTTTTGGAGGCAGTAAAGTTAAGGATGTGTGTGAAGATCTTATTCGCCATGGTTATAACTACCTAGGAAAGGACTACGTCACATCTGGCATCACTGGGTAAGAATCTGCTGTGTAGATCTAGGTGTTTCAGGGACTGAGGAAATCCTGTTTATACACCTATGAAAAATCTTCACGTGTCTTGGAGCTCAGGAACTTTCTTATATTTGCAAACCACTCTGTCAGATGGAGGGAAGGGTCTGAAGAATGGTGCACTGTGGCTTTTTTCACCCTTAGAGGTATTTTGTGGTTCTGTATTTTAGTTACTAGTGTTTGTGTGGCTGCAATGTGAATGGCTGTTGTAGTATGTGTGAAAATTTCCCAACTTCTACTCCAAGACAAAAAAGGTAAAATCAAAGTTTTCTTTCTGAGACATTGTGAGAAATTTCAAGTTTCTGTTGGCAGCAAATCTTATGTATGCTTGGAACCAGATAAGCATTTTCATGTTGACTTTAATGGTACTGTAAAATATGGATTTGGAGGCAGGTGTCTGTTCCTTAGGAATATTTTGTATGTGCTCTTTTTTCTTTTTTTTTTTTTTTTCTTCTTTTGATTACACAGTGATTCAGTCTGGCATAAAACTCTAATCTGCAAACTTCCTGCTGTGTCGATCGGACCAGCTTCTGAGGCACAGAGTTCAAAGAACATAAAGATAGTTTAGGAACAGGAAAAGGCCATATGGCTCCACATGCCTGCCCTTCCAAAACGTATCTTAATCCTACCTTCCTGCGATTTTTATTATCCTCCCAGTCCCCTTCTTCTCAAGGAACAAGTTTAGGTCTCTTTTGTAAGTTTTTTTTTTAATGCTTTTTGTTTTAATTGCTTTTCCTACCAACTTATTCCATATGTCATTTCTCTTTTTTGTTTCAGAGTGGTGATTTTGTTTTCCTTACCTGCTCCATATTCCATAAATTGTTTATCAAGTATTCCAGTGTTTTAAACACTTTCTCTTGGTACATCATGGCAAATTTTAACAAATCAGAGTAAATCGTGTTTCCTAGGAAAAATAAAATCATCTAGCTCTAAAAATCCCTCATCTCCAAACTTGTAATACCCTATTTAGATACTTTGCTTTAGGGTACTGATATTCTTCCAAGCAAATTTCACTTGCTTAATCTGTTTGTTTAGAAGTTTGAAGGCAGATTTGATAACAGTATGGAAGTTAGCAAATTTCCAAATGCCCAGTTAAGTTTTACTATTTTCTTCAGGTGGCTTTTAGAATAACACTGCATCATGTTAGAATTTATTCTGAATGAGAGGTGCAATACTGTTATCTCCTGCTTGTTTTTACATTGCACATGCGTTTTTTAAAAAATAAATCAGTGGCAGTGCCAAGTTTGTGTTAAATCTGGTTGTTCTTAGTGCTGAAGGTGGAAGCTTGGAAATAGACTGAGTGCTTTCAACTGTTGCTTTCTGATCTTTAGGTGCTTGTGCTGTTCTTACAGTTGGATGTGTTTTAAACACGGAAATCTTTAGCCATTATTCCAGCTCATACAGTGGAGTAATGCCCTCCGTACTGCTTACAGATGTTCCCAAGCTGATGCAAGTGCCTAAACACAGTTCTCAAGAGCCCTTTTACCCAGCTCGTCTGAGCCCTGATGCCAACCAGGGCAAGGAGTTTTGTCCTGTGGATGCAGCTGCTGAGCAGTGCAGCAGGGACAGCAGTGCTGATGCACAGCCACTCAGGGAGGGCTTTCACCCATCAGGGTCTTGGGTTGGGCTTCCGAGTGGTGTGTAGGGAGAAAACTGGTGGATGGGAAGACTGTCAAGCTCAGTGTGCCAGGGCTAAGCTGTCCTTGCAAACCTAAATTCTTTGAAGTGCTCCTCTAAAAATGTTGGTTTGAGCGTTTATGCTGCATGGATTTGTTTATATATATGCTTGCCTTTTGGGTTGTGTGTAAACGATGCAGAGAGAAGGAATGTAAACAGAAATATCCTAAGTCACTCTTCAGGGTCTGACACATTTATCGTCTTTACTGGTGGCTGAGGACATTACCGAAATACTCCTGCACAGACACAGGAGGGACTCAACATAGTACAGCTGAAACAAGTACCTATGTCTGCACAGCTTATGGCCAAAGACAAGGAAGCTTGTTCCTCACTAGGATGGATACAGCAGTATTTGGTGCTGGCAGTGCACTGCTCTTGTGTTCAGAGGGTTTCTCTGCGGGGTTTTCTGACTGTCCTGAAAACACAAACACATTTTTCTTGGATTCATGATTCCCAGATTGTTTCAAATTCTTCCTGTACGTGACAATCTTGTCTTGAGGTAAATATGTGCTAACTGTGAGTATTGGTTTTGGTTTGTTTTTTATTTCCTCAGGGAGCCTTTGGAAGCATATATCTATTTTGGCCCTGTTTATTACCAGAAACTAAAGCACATGGTGTTGGATAAAATGCATGCAAGAGCTCGAGGACCCAGAGCAGTGCTCACCAGGTATTGTTAGAAGATAAACAAAAAAGAATTCTTAGTGTACATTCAGAAGTCTGCCTAGCCAACTGACAGCTATAAAACTGTTTGTTTGCTCTTTGCTACTTAACACAAAATGCTATTACCTGTTAATACACTGTTAAAGACTAAAAGCCCTCACAGTAGGCTGTGGCACTAGGTTGTTCTCCGTGTCCACATGTGCTCTATGTAGTCCAAAACTGAGTTTGCTTCTCAGACTTCTGTTAGCAGTTGGTAAGAATACCATCCGCTGATTTAGAGTGGACATTCTGGCCCTTTTCTGTCAGGTTGCTCATTTCATAGTATCTTAGGAGGATTTTTTCTTTTCATTTAACATTTGTACTTTTACAGAATTGAGTATGAGTAGAAGGAAGAAATTTCTTTTAATATTTCAGCATCCTTTGATATTCAGCAGGTTAGTACTGATATAGCCCGTGTCAAGGCAAAGCAAATTGACCATGGTGTAGTGCAAACAAGCATTAGAATAATGTGCATCACTGATATATGGCATTTCGCCTTGCAGACTCTTCCATTCAACTCTAAAACTGAATTTAGGGTTTTATAGTACATAGTTGTCCACAGTTGTCATTCAATACCATGCAGGAGAGTACTGCCTTCAGACTAATAAAGTGTAAAAGTTACAGAGGTGCCAACTGTGAATGTCCATTTATATTTGCCCAGTTAAAGAAATGTTCTTACTTCCTTTGGGGTCAAGATCATTGCACTGAGCCTGAATTTGGTTTTCTCTCCAACAAAAAGGCTGATTACCATGTTGACATCTTTTTTGTCAAGTTTTGAAGTTAAGCAGATGTAGTCTGAGTAATAGGTAATACAAGCCCCTGGAGGTGGACTTATATTGTCTGGACCTTTAGGGAATTTGAAGCGCCCTGCTTTTCCTGATATTATGTACCTTTTCTCCTTTAAGCTAAGCTCTATGGCAGCTTGTGCTTATGTTATAAACTGCTGAAATTCCTGGATTACAAGAAACAGTTTAGTGGCACAGACTTTGCCTTGAGGAGGCTTCTAGCGGATTGTTTAGTCCACCTCTCTCCAGCACAGTAGGATTATTTGCTAAATCTTGCCAGAAGGTTAATTGCCAGCTAGTCTTGAGTATTCTAGCAAAGATTATTCTAAAAGTCTTTTGCCGGTCTTTCTGGACTATCATTTATGCTGTTTATACCTCACCTGCTGCACAGTGGTACTCTTCTTTTTGACTGGTCCCTTTTGTGCTCTTTTTGAGATGTAAGCACAAAGTCATGTCTGTCCTGCCCTGCTCTTTCCTATAATAAGCATTATTCGTATTCTTTATTTCTTAATTCATTTTTATGTCTCTTATCATGTGCTGATCCATGTCTCTTGCCTTGTCTGCCTGCACAATAAGTTGGCAAGTCTCTCTTCTTAAGAGGTTCACCTTCAACCTGCAGATGTGCTATTAAGAGAATGGAGGGACAGATCTCTACTGTACCTGTATCTTTCTCTGCCGCTTTTCATTGAACATTTCCTGTGCCATTTGGCTTCCTAACCTCTTGCCGTCAGTAGGACAAACTGGAGTTGTCTCACACTTTCTGTGGAAGTTGATACCAGTGATTAAACGAGGAGAGGAAGCATGAAAAGTTTTTGTAATTCTTGTCTGAACTTGTTCCTCAGCCATGTTAAGAAGAGCAAGTATAGCACAGCCATCATTTCCTACCACAGCTGCTTGGCGATATAAACATAAGTGATATTTCTAATTAATGGGCCACCTGCCCCATTTTCTTGTCTTCAGCACGTTACTCATGTAATTGGTGCTTCACAGGAAAATAAAAACACACTGTCTTAGCTAACAGTGCACAAAGTTGCTTTACTGGAGCTCCCAGACCTGTTTTTGTATTGCCTCCCCAACCTCTCAGCTGTTTCAAGATATTGAATAAATGAAGTCCCAAGTCAAGGTAATGTTTACATGTAAAGATGAAGGTTGTATCACTTCTCCCACCCATTACTTTTCTTTGAATTATTTGTTATAGTCAGTTGCATCACACTATGTAGCTAGGGCTCTTTATTTGATTTTCAGGAAAGCTAGTGAACGTTCAATTTATGCTGCCTTTTGAATAGGCTTTTAGGAATTTTCCTTTTTCTCATCAACTAATTAAACTTTTTTATTGCCATCGCCTCTGCTGAGAGAGTGTGCTTTGCCAACTTTCATAATCACCATTGTTTTATCATCTATTGCACTTCCTGGAGAGTAGATTGCCTCTAACATTGGGGTTTTTTGCTTTTAAAAGTAATCCTGTAATAGCTTCCAACATGGAATTTGGCTGTTGTTGTCTTGAAATGCATTTTGTTCTATATCAAATGTACCTTAACTGGCAGAGCAAAGCTGTATGTCCATCTGGAATAAGACAGAAGACTTAAGTTCCTTGAATGTCAATGATTCTAGATATTGTTCTGATTAAAACAAGACTTTGTAGAATTGCAAAGCAGCACTCTTTGTCAACACAGTCAAAAACCACCAGGATGTTGCCCTCTGAATTGGTGTTTGTTAAATGAAAGACAATACTTAATTTATTTTGCCATGAGTAGTCGACAGTTTAAAACATAGTTCTATATATGATGTTGCCTAGATACCCAGTCCTGCTAGATCTCTTTAAATAGATAAACTGCTTTTAGTTTTCCTTACAAGAGATCAGTATAAGCTTCCTGCATGCATATTTGTTTTGATGGACATTGTCAGAGCTGCCAACTGCATGTCTTTTGAGCTTATCAGATATCTGCTTCCTATTGTACTCCAAAGGAGCAATGGGATGACACTAGTCAGAGCTTGTCTTTACACTCTGGGGCTGTGGGAGCACAGTACTCCCTCCTCCCTCAGGCAGCATTTTTCTAGGTAATACCTAGAAAATACCTAGATCTTGGAGATCTGTGTTGCAGCCAATGAGTCCATTTTGAGTTAGCCACTGGCTTTCTGTCATACACACAAGGAAGACGTGCTGAGACCTACAGGGCCTGCTCTTATAGGGATAGACTATTTACCTCCACTGGCCAATGAAACAATGAACCAGGCCATAAACCTAAACCCACTGTTCTTCTAGAAAATGCAGAAATGGTGCAAATAAATTCTTAATGTGCTTAAAACCACTGAATTTAATTGTTTTATGCTTTTTTCCTAAATGCTGCAGTTCAGTAGTATGAAGGCCACTTGGCCTTAATTTTTTTTAAAGAATCACAGAATTTTATTTATCACTTAAGAATTTAAAGAACTTTCTATCTTTTTGTTTGTAAATTTTATAAAATAGCTCTTTTTAATGATATTCCTAATCTTATTTTCAAGAGTCTGCTTTCTTTTCAGAATGTTATATTTAGAATAGAGAATGGAAGTAGTTGCCCAGGGCAACAGCTGCAGTGTATAAGTGTATAGAGAGAAAGGGGAAGCACAGATACTTTATAAATACTACTTTAACATTTTAAACAGCCCTTGGTGTGAGGAATTTTCAAACTCATGTGAACCAGAAGCAAAATCCAATAGACTTAGGGAGCATAAATTAGACTCTCTTCAAAGGACCAATCTCAATATTGAAATTTTTGGTACTTTAGAAAACTTTTTAGGGAGGGAGCATTTTGTTTGTTTTGGTTTTTTAATGAGGTCATCTTGACGTTCAGTAGGACTGAAACATTTAAAAGCTTAAGATGAAGGCTGGGTTTTTAATTTTGGGGGGCTTTTTGTGTTTTGGTTCTTTTAAAATCAGATTTCAGCTGCCTTAAGAATCTTCATCCTGTACCTGCTGGAAGGTCCATAGCCCATCAAATCCTAAAGGGCTGGAGTTGAGTTCCCATTGTTTTTCAAGCTATTTTGTCCTCCCTTAATTGGCTTGCAACTTTATTGGGGCTCATGTTTGTGAAGCTATTTTGGCATTTTATCCTGTGGAGCAGCAACTGATGAAATTGTGTAAAGTAGGTTTGTGCGTTAACTAATATTGTAGAAGTCAGTTGATAAAAGGAACTTGTAGCACTGCAGCAAATGCCTGTATCTGCTTATAAAATCTGTCTCTTGGGGCTTCAGAAGATGAACCATTCACCACAGGGTTAGTCCTTTAAAACAACATCTGAACAGTGATGTTGCCATCATGTGGGGTGGGGGCCCTAGGGAGTTTAATCAGGATGTAAACAACTTCTATCCATTCACCCAACAGTGGGGAAAATGGAAGGTTAGGTGAATGAAAAGGATGATTTGAATTACAAGCAGATTAGTTTTAAGGTTCCAGTGTGGTCAGAGTAGGGGAAACTACTTCTGTGTAAAAACAAATACAACTTTAGAAGATATTTTAGTCTGCTAAATAGATGTGGGGTTTTTTTATACTTGTTACAAAAGATTATAACATGTTGAAGGCTTTTATATATCCTTTTCTCTGAGCTGCCAGAAGTTGGTAAAAACTCACTTTTAATAGTTTGTTTAAGGAATTAGGTTATTTGAAATAATATAAGCAAAATATACTCCAAAAGTTATCGGCTGTATCCATCATTGGGTGTTCTAGGTGGACTACACTTTTGCACGTATAAGAAACAGCACATAAACATGGGGTCTCACTGAGCAGCGTAGCCTCTTATGATTGCCAATAACATTTTTTATTCCTTCTCTTTGCTGTCATGTTTCACAGGGAATATACTAAGATTGAAGTATTTAATAAAACGCATGCAATATATTAGTGCTTCAGGAATTCAAGATGGTTGTTGCTTCATAGTTCACTGTAATATTTGCAACCTAAGTACTACTGCATTGTGCCAGTACATGAGGGTAGGACCAATACTGTATGAAGCTGCAGTATCACAGAATCACAGAATCACCAGGTTGGAAGAGACCCACTGGATCATCGAGTCCAACCACTCCCACAAAACACTAAACCATGTCAAGTTTCGGCTGTCCAACAAAAAAAACAAAAAAGAAGGCTCAAGCAGTCATTATATTGTTAAATAATATGTTATACCTTGCCTCCTTACCTCAAAATCTTTAGCATATACTTATATTGCTTTGTTAAATCTTCACTCTAGCACCATGAGGACAGGATGTATTTTCAGACTAGAAATTAAGCTTGATTTGTGTTGAGGAACTAGAGAACCAGGAGCCTATACAATGCAAGAATTAGTCTGCTAACTGTCAGACATGGAAAAATAAACTAGATAAGTGTTACTTAAGTAATAAAAGTAATATTTAAATAATGACTTAGTAATACGTGTGCTACTTGTTTGCTTCTTTATTTTGGTATTCTCTTCCAGGTCAAAAATGGTTTTATTTTAAGAATTTAGTTTTAGCTGTAGTTCAGCTTGATGATTCATTCATTAGCTGCTGGATATTATTTTATTTAGTTAGCTACAAACTATAATGAATGTCTCATAAACAAAGAGTACTAAATCTGTATCCAGATGGTCTTGGATACTGTTCAGTCTTTTTTGTTTGTTTGTTTCACTTATTCAGCTACATTCTATGAGGTAAAGAGTTGTGGCCTGACTCTGTAGTTGTTACTCACAGAACTACATCATACTTGTAGTGCAGAAGCAAAGAGGGATTGCATCAGCTTGAATAACACATTTGTGAGATCAGCAAGTCTCATTCATAGAAAACTGTTCCTACAGTTTGAAGACAGGCATTCTTAAAGTTGTATAATATCGTGTTCTGGAATACTTATAAATTTTTCAAATATTTATTCCAAAGGCAACCTACTGAAGGTCGATCTCGTGATGGTGGTTTACGTCTTGGAGAGATGGAACGGGATTGTTTGATAGGTTATGGAGCCAGCATGCTTCTGTTGGAGAGGCTGATGATTTCAAGTGATGCCTTTGAAGTGGATGTTTGTGGGCAGTGTGGCTTGCTGGGGTACTCTGGCTGGTAAGTTGTCCAACTGTGATGCTTTTTGTAAATTGTGGTGCCCAATCCTCACTTTGTGGACGTGACATGTTTCATATGTGCTCATGTTTTCAAAAAAAACCCTTGCGCTCAAGTGCATAAAGCAAAGTGGTACAGACTAAATGTGCCTCTGTGTAACAGAACTTTGCCCTTAGTTATAGTGCTTCTCAGTTTAACTGCTCCCAAACATCAGCTAACAGTCCCATACACCTAAATCAAAACCAACGTCAGCATTCAAAAATGGTAGTTGGAGAACTAGCAACAGGGACAGTTCTTTGTTATGGTCTGATTGAACTTGAGACTAAAGCGAGTGTAGTGAATGGGCTAGGGGTCTCTCCTCTTGTGAAGCACAGGTATTCTCTTTCACAGCCAGCTGTGGCAGTGGGAAAGGTTACCTTCACTCTTGTCTGCTGCCTCCCTTCCTCACTTGCAGGGGATTAGCAAACCCTCAGTCCTTTATATCACCTGGTTTTGAAAAACAAAAACTAGCTGCAATGTCCTTAATTCTTCTGACATCGGAAATGAGATTATTAGCTAGACCATTCACAGATCTTCCTAGTTGAACCTCACAAGGATGAAGAGAGTGGGAACAGAAGAACAGAAGAAGAAAGCTGTACACCCTGCTTTTATGTTCTCCCACTGTGGAGTTCATAATGACGCACACATCGTTTTCTTTCACTGTCCTCCTCTGAAACACCATTTACTTTATAATCTTGTGAAACAAGGAGCTTGTGTTCAAAGCTTCAGAGAAGCACACCAGTCCCACATTGGAGTACGAGAGGCAGGTAGCTGGTTCAAAATTCAGTTGTTTTCTGCTAAATACCTTGCCCCCAAGACACTTATCACCAGTCTAGCTAATTGTCTTGATGTCTTGTTCTGGGTCCTAAGACAGTACTGAGTTTATCTCCTGCATGTAGGGGAAGTTGATACTATGTGGAATTCTCCATGTGTAACACTAAGGGCTTTTATCTTAATTATCCTTTCTTTATAATAATTTTGAGATGCTAAATTTAAATTTCCGTGTACTGTGTTGGAAATACACCACTGTTATTAGAAGATAGAGAAACTTCTTTTTACAGTCTTCAGAGGTGACGGAAGTTTTTTGCTTTAGCTTGGTTTTGGTTT